>LUCH01002314.1:0-78510 GCA_013368495.1 Paragonimus heterotremus
GTAGTGTTTTTAGATGTCACTTTCTCAGCAGATCACCTTGTTTCCATTTCAGCGTACATCCTGATTTCGTGGAAAAGCAAACAAAAGTGATACCAACGAGTTGTGAAGCATGGTGATTTGTCCTACGTTGAAGTAGGTTATAGGTGTCTCTCACGTTTGTAGTATTATAGAAGGCTTAGTACTCATGCTTCACTAACAGTTCGAGTGTCGAAATTATAGTCACACTTTCCTGCTTAATCACGCCGAAATCTAAATAAAAGCATGTGTTTCCACGTCTATTACGTCGACTTTCATTATACTTTACCTTCATATTTCCGAAGTAAAGTAGAATGCGACTCTGCGTTATTTTTCGATAATTCCCTATGCCATTGAACAGCCGCACATTTCTTGTTTACGTCGTCGGACGGTTGAAACAAAGAAATCTTTAGGGAACAGATTTTCGAGATTTTAGATTCTGCAACATCACAAATTTTCAACAACTTGAATGGCTATGACCTATTTTTTAACTAAGAAATAACGGAGATATTCACGTTCTGATGATTACACGCAGCCATTCCCATTAGGTATCAAACTTGAGGGCGCAGTGAGGCTTGAAAACAATCCGTATATTTCCAGCATTGCTTGGAAATAGGAAAAGTTGTTTGCCCTAGCCCAGCCTGTGACCAATGACAAAAACCAAGAAAAGAAATAAAAGAGGCACGAGTCCGCTAGGCGGAACGCAAAATCGAGCTTTAGTGAAAAGTGCGTGGAACCTTCCACTGCGTTAAACAACGCTCCAAAAAATTCGCGTTATACTACCGTGAAGAATCGAATAGTAAATGGGTCATTAATAAATAAGGGAACATTCGTTGAGTGCAATTAGTTACACTAATGAAGAAAGTGGCACTAAAGTCATGTCAGGCTTTCTATGGCAGGCGTACACAGAATCATGCGTACGAAAGAAACAAGCGGGAAAACATGGCTGCAGCCAGGATCTTTAGAGAAGCCACACGATCGCTAGTCACTACGTAGGGTAGTTAATTGCTGGAACGGTCTTCCTTGTTCTGTAGTGAACGAGGAACTGAATGACATGTTTCAAATAAAACTAGATATGCACTTAGGGAATCTGAGGCGGCATTAACGATCGTGGCCTGATGTGACATGGCTTATACCGGAATCATCATTCTCTGCCTCAAGGAAAGAATACTGAATGCTGAATGGCCCGTTAAACCAACCAATCGGCATTTTCCGTCTAGATCGTGACTCCCCCCATGGTTGATTTTTCTG
This sequence comes from Paragonimus heterotremus, assembly GCA_013368495.1. NCBI lineage: Eukaryota > Metazoa > Platyhelminthes > Trematoda > Plagiorchiida > Troglotrematidae > Paragonimus > Paragonimus heterotremus. The sequence goes on from LUCH01002314.1 coordinate 1,267, forward strand.
GTTTCGTCAGGAAGACATTGGTACCCTCGTGGTTACGTAATTCAGATTATGAGTTGTTTTTTTACCCTTTGTATAACTCTAGTTGTGATTAAGCCTTCGCAAATGAGGTAATTTTTCAGCTGTTTTTGGTCTCCATAGGATCTCTTTGAGGTTGTAGGCTTAAATTACATGGTCCATAATGGCGTTCATGGAAGGTTCGTTACGTTTATTCTGGACCCATATGAATTGGCTCAGGGCAGCTGTGAATGGATTACTGCTTCATTTGTTGTCCTCTTTCTAACGACCCTTACGACACCCCTCAACAACAGGAAGTGCAAGCAAGATTGAGGAAAAAGGAATTGCGTAGGTTGTGACGAGACTGGGCCATATTAGAATGTAATGAAATGCGATACACACTTTTAGCAGTGTAGATGAACCACCTCATTATTGTATTGCATACGCACTTATTTCGTGCCCATAGTAGAATAGCTGACACCATGCGCTAGAATGTATTTCACCCTGCACACATACCCCGACCATGTGGCTATAGCCAAAATCGTCTTAGAGTACCAAATTTGATAGGCCTGTTTGATAGCCATCGGCCAGAGTACTTGAACATGTCCTCCCAGAATTACCGTCGACTCCTCGGTAATCTCACTGTGACACGCCGTATTTTACGGGGTGACAGGAGAAGCGGCGCAGCGAAGTTTCCCCTCCCCGCAAGGAGTACATTCTTACGTACATCTTGCGATTATGAAGCAGCGATCAGGACGACTTTCCTCTATATTTCGTCTATCTCGACGGACCGTCTGTAGCTGGAATGCGCAATCGGCGCATGTGATGTTGGGATCCACTGATGTAGCCTTCAATGACGTGACTCCTAGATTAGCAAACCGTGGCGCGCTGAAAGAAAGAGAAGACGCAACACCCTGCTTATTTCGGTGTCGAGACGCTCAGCGAAAAGGCTCAAACGGTCGGTGGTCCGTGCCCTCTATCAATGAATACTACGCCGCAGTCTCGATTAAATTTCGAACTCGACTGCGTTCACAGGGTTTTCGGGTGCGCCTATCCAACCTGGCTGAACGCACGATTTTTTAAAAATTATAACTGATGACTTCAGTTTAACGTGCCGGACGGGTGACGGTCTGTAGCCAAGAGGTTTATATTCTTGCGCCGATAAACCCAAAGCCTTCAACTCGTCGACTGTTCTCAGTGTTTGAACACCGAACGACCGCTGCCCCGACATCTCACCGGTACAGAGGGACTATAGTTCTTCCAAGAACGTCATCAGTACTACATCCTTCAAACGCTGTTTTGAGTACTTGCAATATGTCACGGACATGCGAACACTGATTGCTGCGCGGATGCTTGGCTGAGAGCCCAAGCCACCATGGATACTTGGGCTCTCAGCCTCGCATTAACCTTCATTATGATCTTTCAAGTGTTGTGCGGATTCCAGCCTTTCTGAAACGCAATCGTAGAAAAGCTGGTATATCACCGCCCTTCATAATCATAATGTTAATATAAAAGCAGTACACCATAAGAAATGGTAAGACGGTATCGTATTATGGCAGTACTGGCACGAGCAAGTTGTCGCGAACAAGTTGGGATGCGTCTGGTCTCGTTCACTAACTGTTTGGAACATCTTACATGTAGAGCCATTAAGCTGTGGGCCCAACGGATATCGAATCGGAAGAACCCGACAGAGCTCGAAAACAAACCAGTAATGATTTAGTCAAAATAGAGAGAAGACATGCCGCGAGATGTTAACATTTCGATTTACTCTCATCAATCGCCAACGTAAAAGTGGCAAATTTTATACAAACTGCGAATAGCAACACCAGTTGCATGAACCAACCACGTAATGGTTTATTATGGAATATACATATTTCCGGCAGTGTATTGAAATATGAGAGGTACTCACCTTTGACCTAGTTCGAAACAAACGGCAGCAACCGAGAGAAACGCGATATGGACTCATTCATTTGACAGCACTGAACATCGTATGGTAATACAACTCTCATTGGCGTCTCAAATGGGCTACCTTCAAGCCCCAGAGAGACACTTCTCTGTCGCCAGTGGTGCTCTAGATTTGCGAATTTCGTCCTTTCCTTGGCGAAATGTGCTTATATTTCACGCCCTATGCCTCCACCGCCGCTGACAGCTTTCTTAATTTCATTATACAACATCAGGTCTACGTAATCACAACAATCTTGCAGAATCATTTTTCACTTTGAGGCTGCAAAGCGCATTCCGAGGTATTTAGCAGATATCGAAATAGTATCTAGCATTGTTTGTTCCGCTTGAAAGTTGTCAAATAGCAATACCATGTCGTCCGCATAATCAAGATCAGTCAGCCTTCCATCAGGTAAGAGGTCCACGCCACCATGTTGTGAGTATCGGAGACGGTCATCCATTATCTCGTTCATGGCAAAATTGAACAAAAATGGACAGCCTTGACGTACGTCCCTCATGGTGCTGAGACTGTTAGACAGTTCACCGTAAACCTTAACCTGAGCTGAAGTATGGGAATAAAACGCCGACGGTATGTTCACATACTTGGTCGACACGCGTGTGTGTGTAAGTGACACAACGAGACTACTGTCACGGCGAGGCTGGACCTTGACGCGGCGTGACGACTTGCGCATCTCGATGACCTATTGGACTAAACTGGACAGTGTGGCCACTACACCGATAGAGTCACTTATACCAGGCAAGCCAATAGGTAGAGGTCCGACAAACTAGTCTCCTGGACCTCCAGGTTAGGAGTTGGAAGAAGGTTGGTATCTTTCCCTGAAAAATGTACTAGTTCTGGTACATCACCACTCACCCTCTGCATTGCGGCACAGGCTTTTGAGTTACAGGCTTTGCTTGAGAACCCCAATCTTTCTGTTGTCTAGGTCTGGGCGTCCTGGCAGTATCTCAGCTCACATACCACCATGATTAATCACACCAGTAATTCCGTACTGTATCGGCCGTCTCGCAGTGTAAACGAATTCGGCCTATCTGCTGCATACAGCAGGGTGGTTAGACTAAAACATGCTACTACTGACCCTTCTCACACAAATTTATCAGCTTTAGCTCTCAGGCCCCGCCGGACCTCCATTTCTGACAATTACTCTACAGGCCCCACAAACTGATATAGCTAATCATAGTAACACTAAGCCGGTAAGTTCCATTTCTTACCATCCAGCTTTAGGCCTCCCTTGCTTAGACCTAGAGTGCGAATTAATATAGGTGCTTTCAACGTTGGCATGCTAAAGCAGATAGGTCAACAGGCCGCTCTCACACGAACTTTAGACTCGTTGCATGTCGGTGTGCTGTATTTTAAAAACTAAAGTCCAGTACAGTAGTCAACCTATGGAACTAACAGAACCCGCACTATCTATCTGATACTGGTTATACACTTCGGGTAACTCCATAGCCGCCGTTACAGGTCAGGCTGGAGTAGGTATTGTCTTTAGCACGATGGCCGCAGTCGCATTGATAGTTTGGAATCCTGTTAACAATAGAGTTTGTGCCGTCCGTTCGGCAGGTTCTGTTAAGGCCAGCCCTAGACGCAAGACTTTTAGGAATCTTTTCGCTGTGTCTGCTTACGCTCCTACTAACTGTGGTGACGTCGGCGTCAAAGACGCGTTTTACTCGGATCTCGCCGCTCTTCTCCGGTCGACCTGTGGCTCTGATATAGTCGTTCCGGCAGGAGCTATGAATGCTCAGGTCGGCCACCTTGGTGTGGTTGAATCTCGTTTAGGTGGCAGGTTTGGAATAACGTCACATCGGTCAGATTATGGCGGGCGATTGTTGTACCTATGCGCTGAGCATAAGCTATTTTTAGCCAGTACTAGTTTTAGACATCGTGCGCGTCAATGCTCTACTTGGCGCCCGCTTGCTCCGAATCAGGCATGGTCTCAGATAGACCACACAGATGTTAGCTATAGGTGGCGGGGTTTCATTCAAGACTATTGTTCTTATTGCAGCACGTACTTGGACTCAAATCATGCATTGGCATTTTGTCGTTTTATTCTTATTTTTGCTGGAAAACAACCCCACCATCAGCAACGACTGGTTGTTGAGAAATTGGCTTTACCATCGGTAAAGCATAAGTACCAAACCAGCTTAGAAAGCTGCGTTAGTGATACTCACTCCGAAAATCTTAGTAGCTGCTGGGCACAAATCTCACAGGCTATTCAGAAAGCAGGTACTGTAGTATGCAGCACAAGGGTACATAGGCTAAACAAACATTGGATTCCAGAGAAATCCCTGGAGATGTTAGAAACCAGACGGAAGATTCCTCCTGGCAGTTCACGTGCTAAATCCAGAAGAAATATCCGCAGGAAGCTGAAACGTAGTCTAAAGGCTGATCGGGAGGCTTGGTTAGTGGAAAAAAGTTAAAGAAATGGGAACCGCCTTTGCTTCAAGGAATACCGATAAACTCCTTAAGCTTATCCGTGCTACTGGTCCCATGCGACCGTCTGTCAGTGAAGCTATCAGTGAGACAGGTGGCACATCATTCTTTAGTAAATGCAGAAGATTCGGGCGTTGGACGGAACACTTTGAGGGTCAGTTTAGCTGGCTTCCTGCTTCTGCCGTGTTGTCGCCTCAACTTTGTGATGTAGCACATTGGTCCGTAGATTTGGAATCACCCACTGAGACTGAAGTTCGCAACTGCATCTCGGTTCTCAAACGTAATATGGTTACTGGTCCAGATATTCTCGTGCCGGCACTTTCCAAAGAAAGTAGTGAGGCGTTAGTGGAGGTCCTAACAGTTGTTTCAACTTGTGTGTTCGACGGCGACCATCATTCCGTGCTGGGGTCACGCGGTAACAGGTCGAAAGCACCTGTCTGAAAAAACATCCGGTTAGTTATTTTAGGGACGGTTTGCAATGCATACGTCCTATCAGTCGTGTTCGATGGATAGACTCTACCTACTCACACGGTACTGGGATAGTAACTTTTGGCATTTGCTCCTCATTGTCCCAGCTAACCGGCGTGTATCAAATGAGTTGATTGTGAGAACAGAGCGACAGTTCCTTCGTGTGTATTTGAGAAATCTTCGAGTTCGCTAGATAATAAAGCTGTTGGCTGAGTCATGCATTCCTCATTTAGACAGGGTGTCTGTCGCACCGCACGGTCAGAAGAAACAGCCAGGCGACGAGGTCATCACCGACCATGAAATACTATACCATCTCACAGAGAAAGGTTGGGAGATACCAATCAGTAGTTCAAGATGGTTTTTGCTCACTGTGTTGATCCATACATATTTTCGTCACGTGTGTTTTCCTTCTTATTTAAGCTTTCGAGAGGATTTTTAAGCTGGTGGCAATCCGGACCGGTTGCTGTTGTTCAAAGGCTCCCTGTAAAATCACTGTCTGTCCTGCCTCCTATTACTTGTTCTCATGGAGTCTGAGCCCAAGCCTTTGACAGATCAAGAGACTGAACAGTCCCAAGAGTCATCCAATCCGATTGATCCGCTTTGTAGACCGAATACGAGCGATCGTAAAGACGAGGACGAGGAAGAGGAAGAGGAGGAAGAAGAGGACAAAATAGTGGAGAAGTCTCACAACAGTCGATTCCACAAACGCAACAAAAGGTTCCCTAATCAAATCGAAGGGGTTGACAGCGCATTCGTGGCTATCGAGCCGAAATCCGGTAAAGAAGTGATATGGAACGAGTGTGTTTTGTCTGAGAAGAAAAGTGAGAAAGAGGTTAGATTTGTTTATGTTATCCACATGAAACCACTTTATCTCCTGCCTGTTTCTATCAGCAAAGCAGGTACTTATCAATTATAAAAAAGTTGAAACGGAATTCTCACCCATTTCTGGCTCGCTTTCTGGATGCTTGGATTGCGAAATCTGACGATGGATCCAGAAAGCTAGTATTTATCATTGAACGACTGGATGAGTGCACGTTGAAACAGTTTTTATGCAATTCCCTTAAGAACAATCGAGTAGGTCTTTTCAATCTGTGTGTTACACCTTCAGTTGTGGAAACGACATGTAGGTCAACTTTTGTCCGTGCTGATGTTTCTTCATCGTCTTGGGATTGCTCATGGAAATTTAACGAAAGAAACAATCTATTACCAAAACTCTGGAAATTTGCGCGTCGGACCATGTAATTGTCCTTTGTACACTGTTGCTTTTATTCTCTTCTAGTCGCACTGGGCGGTTGTCTAGATCAGAAGTCACAGTCTGCTGACGTGTATGCGCTTGGCGTTGTAGCCCTGGAGGTGAGTATTACCCGAGCCATTTTTACTGGTTGCTTCACAGATCGCTGTCTGGACTCCCACGGATTTTCCGCAAGCTCTGTCGACAGCCGAGCTTTGCCAAGAAATGCTTGGTCGTTTGGAAAAAAGCGATCAGCGCAGTTTTATTGAGATGTGCCTTGATCTCAGTTTGGCCGCTGGACATCGGATCAAACGCCTGATAAACCACCCTGCTGTGACCGAAGTTCCGACGCTGAAGTTGTTGTCGGCAATGGTGATTGTCAGAACAAGTAGGTCTTAATTGTGCGTGAAAATAATCCCAAGAAACAATCCCTCAAATTTGCTCATGCACCCTCTACTCACAGACAGTTTGCATGTTCATAGATTTTTTAATCTCGTGCGGATCCAGCTGAAGGACATTCTGTGAAAGATGCACATAAGTTATCGGGTTTCAGACACTTTTTCAAGTGGATTGATACAATAGTAGCGTGGTCATCATGTACCAAGTTGTGCCTAAGAGAGATCTAGTTTTTTGACTAATAACTCGGCAATTCAGAATACATTCTACGCTAATTAAGTAACGTACTTCAGTGGGATCGCTAGTTACTAAAACATTGCGATGCTATGGCATGTCCACGGACTATGGAAGCTTTGGTCACTTCGCTCATCAAAAACGTGTTAGTTGTATGATTATTGGCCACTCAACCGTCCGCATCGCCGGTTGGATTTGCTATCGCAGAGCACTGCATTGCAACTGATAGAATAACTGCATCACTCTCGGTTCGTGACTCAGAGTTTGTATGCGGAGATGTTAGAGTGACTGGTAAATAGTTGGGCTCAGTGTTCTAAATAGTACGGTTGTTTGCCTGGGCTATCTGTGGGGCGGGTATGGTTACTGAGGATGAGCATTGGCAGAAGAACAGTGAAGCTCCTGTCTTGTTAACATTATCTTACTCCCTGATTTATAACTGCCTTTTATATAGATTGAAAAGCACTTACAGTTAACTGTAGCTATTGCATTCCCGTAAACTTCCCAGTGGGCCTTTTCGAAAAGAAGCACTAGATTCGGGTTTTGCTCCTGTTAGAATTCGTCAATAATGCATATTTTTGTAACGGCCGGGATTAGAACTCCGACCGCGCTTTTGTAAGGCAACCGTGTTTACCACTGCACCATTGACCTGACATTGGGCACAACCGAATTATATGTGAACGCTCAACCACTTTCGCATGTGAGTAGTGATCAGGCTGCCTGATCATCTCGAAAGGAGACACAGTTACTGTCTTTTAACTCCACTCGATTGTCTCTCAACTAGCACCTCTCTCCAAGTTGAAATAACAGAAATCATTAAACTTTTTGAACGATGGTTTGCCTGCTGGTGGGTTGTAGCGGATTTGGGTTTATTGTGTATACTATTCCATTCATAACTGATCGCTGCTGCCTTTTCGTTTCCGATGTACTTACAGCTTGCTATTGCTTCTTTAAATTTAGGCATTGCGTTTTCGTGTTCTGAACGCCAGTCCTATTCACTGCTTACTTCGTAAACTAGTGTCACGTTCTGTTGGTTGTATGATAAGCGTCAGAGTCAACCACCAGTAGTGGTATGTAATTTGTAACTCTAACTGCATACACACTAACCTCACATGTTGTTTATTCCAGTGCGTTCTGTGACCAACGAAGAAGGTGCGGCAACGGAACAAACAGGATTTGCTACTCTCCTCAAAGAATATCTGAATCACTATGAGGATGAGACTGTGATTGTAGAGGTACATTTTGCCCATGACAATATTGTGAATTCGCGTTCCTGGAAGGACTTCCGTTCCAACTTTACCCTCACTTCGAAATTCCTCGATGATGTGAAGTAAGTTATCACCTTTTTTGTTTTGTATCTCGGTGCGATTTACAGATACTTATCCGTGAGTCTCATGGTCACTGTTTTTTTTTCAAGTTTTCGCAGTCATTACTTTTTAGCTTACCAAGACGTTCTCACAGCCACTCTGTTTGTTTTCGCCAACCAACCTAATTTCTCCCTGGCTTTATTGAAATTTTCGTATCAGTTGCTGGTGGCATTGCTTAGTTTTCCATTAAACACCCTGCAGTGAAACACTTTCTTTTCGTGGTACACGACATGTTTGTATTCCTCACTACCCAATTTCAATGTAAGCAAAATATTCACTCATCATAGCTTACTTTAGCTTCCTTTTAGCATCCCTGAAACAATAGAATCCATAGGCTTTCCTAATGATGGGAATTAAGAGTTTCGAGTGGGCCTAGGGATTGTACTTTAATTCACACCTCCCAAGTAATTAATAAAGTCTACACTCTGGACTCTTTGTAATAGGCAGCTGTCAATCCCAGTATATTAACACGGGATTATAGGTGTACACCCAAGTTACTTACTGGCCTCATTTTACGTCGGCTCATTGAGCCCAGAGAATGTCAGATACGTGAAGAACGGGCAGGATTCTGATCCGGTCGAGGTTGCGTTGATCACATTTTTACCTTGCGACGGATCTTGAAACATCGGCACTGTTACAGACAGCCGACGGTCGTGGTCTTTTTGAACCTAAATGATTCTCGATACATTCGCTCGTAACTTTCTCTGGAACTGTCTTCTTCGGAAGGGAGTACCAGGGAAATACGTGAATCTATTGAGATCACTGTATGCTCACTCTACAAACAGGGTGAGAGTTTATGGACAACTGTCTCGGGCGTTCAACACTTCTAGTGTTGTTGGTCAAGGGTGTCCGATTCCCCCCTTCTTCTTCAATTTGATCATGGATGACAATGTGTAGGGTGCACCTGAGGAGTCTAATGAACGTGTCGTTGAGCTTCTTGTTGGCACTAGATTGACCGATCTAGAGTATACGGACAACACTGTCTTTCTTAGCCCCTCTGCCGAAGACATGCAGATCATGCTGAACAAGGTGAGTGACCTGGCTGGTTTATATGGAATAAGCTTCGCACCTTCAAAGTGCAAAGTGCTGCTTCAAGACTTGGGCATTTCCACTCCTACCTTCTTCATTGTAGGTAACCCGCTTGAGACTGTGGATAGTTTCATATACTTGGGTAGCATTATCTCGTCAGCTTGTACTATTGCTGATGAGATATCAGCGAGGATAACAAAGTCACTAGTTGCGTTTGCGAAACTGCGTCATCTGTGACGTCGAAATGACGTTAGGTTGTCACTGAAAGGAAGAGTATATAATGCTTGTGTACGTTCCGTTTTGCTCTATGGTTCGGAAACGTGGCCTGTTCGAAAGGGAGATAGCAACAAGCTTGTTGTGTCTGACCATCGTAGTCTCCGCCAGTTGGCCCATATTAAGTGGAGTGATCGCGTGAGCAATGTGGCCGTTCACTGACGCGTATTTCGAAACGCTCGGGATGTGCAATCCGTTGGTCAACTACTCACGGTGTATTGCTTGCGATGGTTGGGTCACGTACTCCGTATGCCAGCTGATCGTCTACCGTACCGGGCATTATATACTGAGGCCACCAACAGTTGGGTAAAACCGCGTGGTGGTCAAGCAACAGCGTGGTCACGAAATATGAAGACCTTGACTGCTCTATTGAGCAAAGTGGGTAGGTGTCGCCTGTCTGGATGGGGTTCTCGTGATCACCCAAACCGCTGGTTAGAGACGCTATCCGAGATTGCGATGTGTCGCAGTCAATGGCCTACCTGTATCCACACCGTTTCTAGTTCTTCCGCTTAGTCTTCTTTTATTAATTTTCAGACTTCCAATTAGTAACGTTTACTTCTAAGGTATTCCACTTCACTGTTAAGGTGATCGGCGGCCCGAGCCTATAGTATCTTTTGGTCATGCTCATGGCTGCTATGATGATGCTGATGCTGATGATTTATTTACATTAATGTTAAATAAATCAGAGTATATCTTTCGACGTCGTTATTGACACGTGTAATATCACAAGATGTAACCTGGTTGGTCCGATATGGAAGACTGCTTGTCTAGTAACAGAAGGTGTGACGATTAAACTGTTTATCCAGTCAGGGTGTATCGTAAAGCGACTTTGAGTTCGTCTGCTGTCAAACTGTTTTCTGCCACGGCTTGAATAGACGGTTAATCCACTGGGTTTTCACCATAGTTCTCCTTTGAGCTTTCACATTATTACTTGGAAGAGGTGAGTCCTACTGTTCTGCAGTGTGACCACTGTCGAATTGTTTAAGAATCTTATCAAGCAACAAATAACCAGTGTGACGGTGTGGACATTGTCTCATCGCTGTAACGGACGACAGATGGTAATCGTCTGGAAACAAATTGTCACGGAACTGCTCATAGTAGTTACACCATAACGTTTAATTAACACATTGGAACCTAAATAAATTATTCAGCATACCATAACAAATGGGAGAAAGGACAATTTTGTTATGTACACTAAAAAGAAGTTTGACCAGGAACACAACTAGACATTATATCGGGACACAAAGATTCGCAATGCGAGCACCATTGGTTTACATTCTTTGCCGAAATGTACAGCATCTTCACTCAAAGCTATTCACTGTTCTTCAAATCCCTTCCAGTATGCCGGGAACGCTAAACTGAGACCTAACAATAAATTGCTTCTAGGATGTTGACATACTTCTCGGGCACACCAGTCTTTGATATATAGTCCCATGGTACGGCTTTGTCGTAAAGTACTCTCACCTGAAACCGACTTTATGATGGAAAATGAAGGATGATATAATGGTTTATTTATTGACCTGCCGGCAGTGTTAATTGCTGGAAGGGTAGCGGCTGAGGTACTCAGCAGCTCGCACGACTTACCATTGTTTCATGAATTTTGGGTCTACATTCGGTCCATTCCCATTAAACACTTACGCTGCCAATACATTCTCATTTGGACAACATTTTGCTTGTTTGATTGACATGGTTGAGTTCCCGATCCAGAGGTCTTCTACCGTTTGGCGCATGTTGATGTGAAATTTTATGGTGATTCAGAGTCAACCGAAGTCCATGCCGACTAGTTTGGAGTCATGCATGGAAAACGAATAACGCAGAAGGAGTAACATGGATATAGACACGTTCAAAAGTCACCGTATCACCCGAAATTCAATGAACTCCCTGAACCCAACAACGTAGCAAAGAAGAGATGATCGGTAACCACAAGTAATCGTCATCGTCATCATTAAGGATGACAACACCTCAGTGATTCACATTGATGTTTACTTGTAATGGAACCATCGAAAAAAATAACAAGCCTTAACCGGGAGAAAAGAAAAAGGAGAAGGGCCCTTACTGTTAAAAACAATCATGTATATACTGAAAACATCTAGCGCTCAAGTGCCTACACCTTGCGAGCAAACAACCGAGCTATAAGTGAAAGTTATGCATAATCCTCAAGACGGCTTCTGTACGGTTTTCACTGCCGCACGTCCATAAACGCATTTACCTCACAGACATTTCAACCAAACAACGACAACGTTCCTAACTTCCCGACTGAAGTCCAAATAATAACAAGCCTCTTCAGTTGACGATCCCGTTTGATGTGGCTGAGACCATAGACACTGACGCTTGTATTATGCTAATACTTGTTTCCCAAACATGTTCTAATCTTTCCGAATGTGTTATTCTTTATGATCTTTTCTACCACGACGTTTTGATACTGACACCAATTACGCATTGCTGCTTACTTGTTAAATATGTGTTCTAGCCATAAAGGATCCCTTGGCACCACCTCGAAGTCATAGAGTGTAACTTACATGTATACTTGTATACTGAATGTATCGAATAAATTCCCAATCGGGTTTGACTGGAGGTTATGGGCTGTTCCATTTCTGCAAATGTTTCTGAAGGAACTACTTTATTTTGACGTGAAACAAGTGTGCTTAGGAAATGTTTCATCGGAAGCTTATTTTTCTCCTGATAGGTGATAGATAACAATATGAACATGTACAACGTATTCGGTCTTTTTCCAAACCATGGCTCATTTGTTCGGAGGTCATTCTGATATCACCCACATGCATTCGAGTCACTCATATTAAAGCCGTTTTTTTCCACTAAGGATCACACATTTCCTTTGGTATCTTCATTAACTCCAATTATCGAAGACGATCTATTCCTTCCTCAAAATTCAGCCGAAGTGAGACGTGTACTGTCTTTTCATGTGTCTATCTGAATAGACCCAATGTAATTGTCAATTTCAGTTCTGAAACACTCTTCGCTGAATTCAACGTTGTTAGAAGAAATCCGGATTGGCCTCATATATTAAATCGAAGGTCGTTTATCTTAGTGATTAGTCACACGTATGGTGGATCATTAGATAGCACACTTGACCCCGGACGCTGTTAGATCTTTTATTTCAGTCCAAATACATTTTTGTGCTTAAGCTGTAGTTTCACCTTCAGTTGAAATATAACTGAAACAGGTTAAGAATTCATACTGTCGGTTGCGCCTTTGTCCGATAAGACCTCTGTGTCAAAAGTCAAACGTTACTGCTAAACAAAATCTTCGATTGCCAATAAATTGTCTTGGAAGTACAAGTTTGAACCTCTTTCGAAATTGTTACACGATCTAAGCCTAGCAGCATCAGAACTAGCCTACTTCCACTGAGTATGTCCACCTCAAACCACGACAACTGCCTACGCATCTTCTAGACTATTACTTCGTTCAGTGCGGTATCCGTATCTTGCTGTACATAGTTCTATCGACCTACGTGCGCTCATTTCACTGAATCGTCTTTTCACCCATTAGTTCTTTACGTGTCATGGGCCTACACGTGTCAAAGTTAAAATCCTGCGCACTGATTACGTATCTCTCTGATTTTGTTCCGATCATTCTGGCAGTTTTCTTTATTAACTTATCGTCTATGCGTCTGTTTCACATAACTTAACTCTCATGGTTTCTTACTACCTCAACACGGTTGACATTACAGGAATGTAGCAAAGTTATGTGTAAAGTGCTCGATGATCTTATAGGTTTGTCGTGGAGTCTGTGTGCGTGCTGTATACACCTAAGTGACAGTACTCGATGTTGCTGGCAATAGGGCCAAGGAATGGTAATTTAGTCATCGGTATCTTGAGCTACGACGTAGTCCACTCCTGTTGTTACGAATGTATGTCTTCAGTTGAATATCCGATGTTTGATGTGCATCGGATGTTATTTCGTTAGTGCAGATGTCATGTACCATCGAATGATATCAGGATTATTATGGCCTGGAAAACAGGCGTACAGATTGACGGTCATCCATAGTAAACGGGAACAACTGTTCGATCAAGCGGTAGGTTGTACAATGTCAGCATACAGGCGTAAGCAGGCTAATGATCGATTGCCCGATCAGGAAAATCACATAACCAAGTGCATTCTGACATGCACATAGGAAGCTGAAGGTCCACTAATCTGTCATGAATGCTGAATTGTACAAACAAGCATACCGCACAGACGCACGCATGTGTCACTATTACTCGCATTCAGTAGTCTACAACATTACGTAACTTCAGTCATGATAATCTGTGGAATAGATTCCTGGCTTGTTCTCTGTTAAAAGCCCTGGATCCTGTCTAGTTTGATGGTAGGTCGAACCGAATCATGTGGAAATTGCATATGTCCGTGAACACGCTTAGAATGTACTGCAATCCTTCGTGATGATAACTGTTTCAAGCGTATATATCGCACTCATGTGTGCTGTCAAATAACCTGTTGGTTAGCGCCAGGGTAGTAGGTGCTGACAGGCATCACATCCACTAGTGGGATTGTTTGATATGACCGAACCTTAATTGAACAATCGTAATCACCAAGGTCTGTGGAAATAACTTTATGTTGCCTCAACCGAAGTATAATATTGTTTCGTTACTATAAAACGCCAACTCAGCACTTACAACTTGTGCAAAAACGGTTCAGCAGGGTAGTCCGATTCAATACCTATAAGTTTACATGTGTATGAATGCTGATGAACTCGATGCATTGTTTGAGGTGTCAGTATGGTCACAATTAAAAGAATGATTTGGTCATTACCCATGGCATGACATTTGTAAACAAAGTCACTTGTTCTTGCTTCTGCTTCCGTAAGTATTGCTAGTTAAGCATCAGTTAAGCTAAAGCGATCTACGCAAATTTCAACCACCCACTAAGCAAATTGACCATACCCCTTTCTGCTTGACCCCAACATGTACTTGTATATATGAGGAGCATCCCCGTGTTCCGTTACCTCAGTCACACAGATGGGATGGCCGAACCAGTAAATCAAAGGTTATACATAGGCTGTTTTGAAATGAAAACTAACACCAACCAATGACATAGTTAAATCACTGTTACAAGTAGATCAACTGATTTTTTTGCTTCCTGATCACTACTCGCCATTGATTACCTTGCAAATTTTAATAGGGTTCAAGAACCATGCCGGCAAACGCATGTTACCAGTGTTATGATCGTAAAAGTTTCGCTCCGTATTGTATTATACAACACAAGTGACAAATCTGTGTGATAGTTAACTGTGTTTAATCGATGCAGCACGCCTGTGGTCGTGGTCAATGGTACTTATGTCTATTTCGGGTTTGCCTATCTTCCTGGGTATGTATCCTATGTTTATCATGTCTTATTTTTCCACTCTTTGCACTTCTTTGCCCTAGGTAATGCGTTCTATTTACGGATGTGGCCATTTAATTTGTGACACATAAGTACGTTCTTTGATTGCCTATCTTAATTACCGATCTGAATTCGGATGGTGGAGTCAAGAGGTGGTAATAAATATTAATTGTGGTGGTAGATTATGTGGAAATGCCGACCTTCGAACGGTGACAGGAAGTACACTAGCAAACCGTAACTTTGACCTAACGTATGCAAAAATCAAGTTCCCACAGTCTTCTTGATACGAATGCTTCAAACCGGCACGATTCGCATAAGCGGCGGGTTCTCTTAATCAAGAGGCGCTTGTTGTAACTTCTGATGTTTCTTCGTTCAGACAATTAGGGCATTGATCCGAGTTAATTACTAAGAACCAGAAATCTACCTGCTTGTAAACCTGGCTGTTGGTTATCTCTAGTTATGTTTTGTTACGCATTTTGGGCACAACGTTTTTCCTACCAAACAACCCATATGAGGTGGCCATAGTTTCACGTGCCGTCAAGACACTTTCGAGACGGTTTGCACGACTTTCGATCGAATCATGTATGATTATTCATTCTTCGAACTGCTGAGTAGACTATGCATCACTGCTAAATGTTTTTCATCGGTGAAATATTTATCAACGTGTACTTTATTACTCTGTGTATTCGCGTTAGTGATGCTTTTAACAACTGATCATCCTCCGTTTATCATGCTTCGTTGTCTGTGGATTTCAGTTTCCACCGTACGTTTGACGTTAATTCCTACAACCATTTCGTTCACACTGTCCATCTACTGCTGTCCAATTCGTCACTTTACTTCAATCATTTTGTGATTTCAAAAGAGAGTTACTCAGAATTCTCCATTTAAACGCGTCTGATTGCCTAGTTTATTTTGCCAGGTCCCGCCTGTGGGGCATGCGAAAGAAGAATGTTTCCCTCCGCACAATCCGTCTTTTCCCATCCTTCTATTATCAGGAATGGCTTCTACCCGTTTTACGGTTGTCGGTGGAATTGGGCCACATTCCAAGATGAGGAAGAAGAATCGCTGTCCGCCTACCCCGGTCATCCTGTGAACGGCGCCGTTGGTGCATCGGCATCTTCGACTGGTCTTCTGGGTCGCGTGGAGAGCAACGCGTTGCTTAGCCAGGTACAATCTTCTGTCGCTTCTGCCGTACCCAGTGCCAATGTGTCACGTAAACAATCTGCCGCTACTAACAAAACTGGTGATCCATTGACAGGATCTCGGATTCCCATTGAGGATGAGGATGAACAGGACGTCATTGGCGAAGGCTATTCGGTACAGTCCGTTCCTGGTATGTTCGAAAGAAACATCATTCGCTATTTGCCACGTTTTTTTTAAAAAAAAATCATCAACTGTTAACGTGAGTTGCTGTCGTCTCAGATAAATGCTGCTGTATATAGTGCGATAGTCGTTATCCCAACTTCTCTGCTAACCGAAAAAGAGGCTCATTCGGGTCGATAACACTCAAACTGCGATTTTTATAATAGTCTTTATTCAGAGGCCCGCTTACCTGGCTAATAAACAGTTACGGTCAGTAAGGCACTGATACTGTCGGAATGCAGTTGTCAGTCCGTTTTCCTATGAATGATGGGTTTCTTGGGAGCTACCGTGTTATGCATCTGTGGAGTAAAATGTTGGTGCCGTGTACTTTCACCCAGAGCCTTTTTAATGGATACTGTGATCGACTGGCGTGCAGTTGTTTGTGGACTAATAACCGCAGGTTGTGTTTGTAGAGAAGATAGCAACTATGGAGGTTTGCTGATGAAAATGCCTCCGCTGTTTGAGTGGTGTAAGGTTTAATTGACAAAGTGGTATGATGAAAACCGCATAGAAACTGTCATAGAGACGTCGTCTTACACTCACTGTCAGCTCGGTTATTCCTTTTCAAAGGGTGAACACTTCAGTTTCGATTGTTTGGATATTGACGTTGAGTTTTTATGAATCACATCCCAGTCGTCTGTTTCCTTTTCTTATCTCAAGGCCGTGCAGATAACTTTTCTTTATGGTTGTATGTCAAGTTAGCATTAACATTAACCGCTGAAGTGTTGCCACCCTTTTCGTTTTACGTGTTACCTCACGACAAGGTGGGCTGGTATCTGAACGACACACAAATTTCCTTTCGTCACAGCTAACCATGAATCTTCCCACTACTTTGTGGATCAGGTTGTTTTGCTAATGTCTCCGGTGGACTCTGGCAGCCGTTCTTCCAAATGTCCTCCCACATTGAGTTGAGCCATCTAGTGTTTGTTCTCGTTCGCGCACTTGCTACTGTTTCTGTCGTTACACTGACTTCCCCCGTCCTCATACACAATTGGTCCCCGCTACTGCAATTAAGTGGATGATTTCTCAGTCGGACTTTGTATGCTATTTCATTATCCAATAGATCGTCTCAGACTAAGACACTTCCATCAGGCGGTTCTCTATACAGTTTTCTGAAGCTACGTGCCGTAGTAATGCCAATCATACGTAGCTCTATTGTCTGTTAGTTTGCACCCTTTCGCGAACTGCAGTTTTACATTCAATATTCCGACGTTATCCTACGTCTCATTTATGTGTTTGATACCTTACCATGTCTTCTCAGTGGGCTAACGGTCTCATATACTGGCCCGGCAGGTGTTGCTGTTGCACTCAGCGAAACGGTTGCAGCATCCACGCATAGAGACTAGATTCTAGTTAGTGGTCTATTTCATGTCAGCTACCCGGAAAGCTCATTCGTAATTGATGGGCATCGTACCGATAAACGCGGTCTGACCATCGTTTCCGCGTTTGCCATATCTGCATCTTAACTGCAATTAAGTACGATTTTTTGACAAATTCCTGGCCTGCTCGTTGAATCACAGTTGTCATGTCGTTGTGTTCACTGAAAATCGAAATGTTAAATTCGGTCATCTAGCCGATAATTCACTTATCGGAAGCGATAAAGGTTCTTTTTAATCAGGCAGTAAGTAGACGAATGTGAGTTAGATGGGCGTTGTTCCTGAATTATTCACCGTTCGACTAATGGCATGCCGTCCACAACTGTACACCTCTGTGTGTGATGTCTCGTTTATTCATCTCTTCTCTATATTCGAATTTATCATACTGTCGTCAAGTGTAATGGAGAGTGTAGTAATGTAAATTGTCAACCGTATTAGGACACTTACCTTGAGTCTGATCACACTAAACTTTGTGGGGACATTTCTCAACTGTTCAACAAACTTCCATATTATCGCTCCAAACGAGTTCTTGTAACAAAGCGTGTATATCCTTTCGTTAATGTATCGATATCGGATACATCAGTCTCTTCGTTAGCGCTCACTTCGCTGCTTGACGTCAACGATAGCTGATCACTAATTCACTACGTTGTATATGGGGATGGGGTCACTCTGTGTTGGCTGTCCAACAAGCTAACCATTTCCCTGCTGATTTCCCCGGCGCTCGTCGGCGACTTCCTACTGGCAGCGAGAACACTGCTATCTGTAACAGCTTGGGTGCAGAACTGTCAAAAAAAAGTGGGGTGACTGGTATATTTGGTTTGTTCATTGCGCATCGGTACTGAAAGCCGTTCTGCCTTCCAGTACCTACCGAAATATCTTCCAGCTAATCCTTGCGATAGGAGGTAGACTTAAGGGTGATGAACTGCAAGTGAAATGATTGTTCGGCATTCCGTTGTTGGAATTTCGGGTGCCGTACTATCTACGCAGATAACCAGCCACTATCTAAATCAGCTGAAAATCGAATAGTAGTTCGCCCTCCTTTGGCGGTTACTGTTAGTCAGTTTTCCGATATAAAAGCTTGTATGTCAACCCACACTCTCCAGGCACCATGTACTCAGTTCCTTTTCGGAATGCTAGTACTGTGTCCATCCAGTGTTAGGTATCTTTTTTTGGAAAAATCAAGACCTGTCTCCTATCGGTAGTACAAACGCGAGCTGTATTTATAATGAACATCCAAACCTATTGGTCAACTTGTTCACTCATATGATTGAAAATCCCCGTAGAAATAATGAAAAAAGCTTCAGCGAACAGACTGTTTTCGATTAATTATCCTCTTTAGCTGGTACACTTATATGAAATTAAGTGACGAGTTAGATTGTTATTGATCAACAAATTAATGAAGAGAATGTGATTGAATAAGCAATCAGTACTACTTCGCTGTAGTTGGGAGCGCGAACACAGTCGGTCCTAGGAAGTCAGTGTTGATCGGGCTAGAATAGTGGGATAGAGACAAATTGTTTCGCAGGTTTGGCGGCCATGTTTGGCCAAGGAAGCTGCAGAGTTTGAATGAATTGTTTCTACACACACGAATTCGGATGACGTAGCCAGATTGTGACTGCCTTGGCTGTCGACAGGATACAACATTTCCCCTTTCACGATAATTCGGCCGGGACCCGACAGACGGTGCAGAATGTTCTCTTCATGTCTATATGTCGATCACAATCGATCAAATGGACCAGAATTAATGACTCGATGCTTTTATTGTCCCACAGTGAAGCCAACCGGGGCAGTATTCACGGATTATTTTAAATAAGTGCCTAGTAGTGCGATCTATTTATGGTGAACCACAGGACCAATCAAATGAATAGATCAAGAAAGCGGCAACATCATTAGGCACGTTATCTCTCAATTCCAGTGGTACCATCCGTTTTGAGTGAACTTTAATAACGTAACTTGCAACATAATAAGTTGTGTTTATGGTATTAGTGATTTGACGTGATATCAACTCCGCCGCTGCGTCATCCTTGAGTGACAAAGATTAGTAGATGTTATTCTTATCGACAATGTGAACCAAAGGCCGCAGTTGTCTCTCTCACGTGTTGCTGTTGATGAACTTCTCGGGATAGGCGTTAGTGCTAAGAATGCCTCGTAACTTCTTTGATTAATCACTGAATTATATATAGTTGTACCAATCCGAGAAGAGAATTTGTTGAAAACAGTCTGTCTGCTAAAACTTCATTCGCCCATCTTCATCAGTCGGTAGCTTGCTTGATCTCGTTGGATGGCATGCCATTAGTCTTGTTTCCGTGTTGTTGATTTCTGACCCAATGATCTCGCTCAATTTCATGACCGTTTTTCAAGTGCTAATTAGTTGCGCAGTGTCGACTGTCGTGCTGGTTCACTGCGATCATGCACATCGTCTTCTGATTGGTGTTTCGCATGATTATTGTTGGGCATATCTGGCGTTACTGATTGGCTTAAGGTTGCGTCTGTTTGAGACAATAAGCAGTTTCAGCTACTCTCCTGCTCATCAGTTAACTTATTCTAGAGGTGAATGTAACTCGATATACATGTATTACATTCCTTATTGTTAAGAAAATTCCGACCAATGTTTTCCCTGATCACCTAGAATTAAACTGACATCTATTGTTTCGAACATTATGGCAACTTTGTTTTTCCGTCTACTTCCTCCGCTCTCAAAGGTTCCAAGGAGTGACGGGCAGATGGCCTCCCTCTGCTGCTATGGTTGTATTAGTCAGGTTATTGCTCTAATCTGTTCACTAGACATTCGTCAGACATTGGCTGTGCTGTTGGGGCCCTTTGATTCGTGGATGGGTATTCTCTGTGGTCTTCTGAAGCAAGTTGTACGAGATAGGCAATTTAGGTATCCACGTAGACATATCGAGCAAGCGGACGATTGTAACACTTTGTCACATCTATTGTTGATCATCACCGGCGCTCGATAAGGTTTTTCACTGACACCTTTTTTCGTTAAGTTCATCATGGGCAATGTTCCGAAGATATTATTGGGTAGTAACTGTTCCAGTGCTTTTGATCTTTTCCTAGATGATGAGTGTCGTGGATTTTTTCTATGTTACTGACATCCGTTGCTTCTCGTTAGCATTTGAACCCGCTTTAACTAAGCCGGTGATGTGCGCTCGCCAGTGTAGGATATATCCTGTTTCACAAATGTGCAAAGATTGGGAAGTGTCTTCATCAGAACTGGTCGTCGATTGTTGCCTGGAGTGTATTGTGCTAGTCGACCGTCAGTCTTCGATGGTCGTCTGAACAACGATACTCCCTGACGGTAGATCTTCTGGAGCAGTATACTGAACCTCTGTTTTTCTATCTTAATCTCTGGTCAAATGCTTAGCTACCATCCTACTGTATTGTTTGACTCGCGATATCTACGTTGTTCGTGGTTAGAAGAAAGAGTGTAGCAGCCAGGCAATAACACTACAACATGAAATAAATCGAGGCCTACCTCAGTTGGCCGATCTCAACTTCTCGGGTTTGGGGCTTAAGGAACCGAACATTCTTGTTTAGAGACACTTAGATGGGACACAATAACCGTAGTCTATATGTACGGGAAAATTCCTTTCACGATAAACTTACTGACGGGTTTCCTTTATATTTTTTCTTTGTATAATATGACGTCTATATGTGTACTGGGGAATGTGTTGACCGTATACAAGTGTTTCCTTATGCCAATACTTGTCAACTTAAACATTTACGAATTTACCTATACATGGGCCGTACAATGAGGGTACTGCGCACTGGAATTTGGGGGCGTATCCACCAATGACTTTTGAATTCCAAAAGTAGAACAACTAAGAATGCCATAGCAAAACACTTGTTTGAATTCATTCGTCCACTCAATCGCAAGATGAGCTTTCGTATTGTTTCTTAGACTGTAGACAAGCGCACTTTTGCTCCTTCGTAGACGTTAGCCAAACCCGTCAAGTTGCTAACTTTGTACGTCCAGAAGTAGATAGTGATGAATCTAACACCGTATTGGTAACCTGTTGAATTTGAGTGAGCTATTACTATTATTGCAACCTTAAGTCACATGATTTTTGTCGTCCTCCTCGTTTTTGTACGCTGTTCTCTTTCTTTTAATTTGCCAATATGAATCCGGCACATATTGACTGACTGTAATATAATATCGGTCAATGTATGCATGAAATTTGAATCACTGGTTAATCTATCTATTTTCAGTTCACCCTTTATTTGTTTACTCATTTTCGTCCTTCACTCTGTGATTCAGACGCACGTCACAGTCACTCACACACACACACCCATAGTAGTGTTTACGGATCACAGGAACTTCATTGTTTTATCTCTGGTTGCCCAGTCGTTTGTCTCTTTAATTATCATTTGTTGTACGTGTGTGACGAGATTGAACGTAAATGTTGCTTGATACCACGTTCCGCACAACAGTTTAGGCCCTCCTCAAATGCTGATTAAGATAGGTTTTATATGTCAACGTATGAATGACATTTTCCCTGCTCGTCTTTACAAACATCACAAACCACCACCAGCCAATTGTCAAAGCACGTTTAATTCTTCTGAAAGTTATGCTAGTATCAGATTTACTCTTTCAAGCAACTCAGATAGAATTTCTTACAGTTACGGAAGCTTACACGTGTGCACCCAGTTGTCTGTAAGATGAAAGTCCCTACACATCTGAAGGGATTCTGTTTGCCTTTATGAGCTCATTGATTGTCACTGATTCATCTTTGACGACTACTTCCATTCGAATGCAAGATATAACCATTAATCCACTCTGGAATTATTGATCCATTCTGATGGCACCCAGATCGCAGTGTTTCATGGGCTCTTCAGCTGACTTGCTGATGCCGCGTGGTGCCTCATCGAACTTGCGTTTAACCTATTGGCTATGTTTGTACATGTTTGGAATTTGGACACAATGCGCGTCCTTGGTGTTAGCATTTTGTTGGAGTCATTTTTTAGTTCTTCGCCTAAAAAATAACCCCTGAGGCATAAAAAACAGTGTGCCGAACAATTATTTCCAGCCATTACCACATTAAACAGTTACAGGAGTCTTCAAATGAGCATTTATAAGAGACAGTAAACGGAAATAAGAAGTTGAACGCCTATCCGAAAGGGAAAATACATCTTTAACCACTCTCCGTTTGTATACTTATTTCCACCCTGCTGTACGTAGTTCGTACCATAGTTTGTTTGTTTAAACTGATCAAGACACTTCATCCGGCTTGGCATGGTACTGGGACGAACAAAACGATTACGAGTACGGTAAGTTCACGTCTTGTGGATTTCACTCATCAAATTATTGCTATGAATGTCCCCTTCATTTTTTTTGAATCCCGTCCACATGGGCACCTGCTAAATATCCGCTGTTTCGACAGTTTCAGTTTTCCGTTTTCGACACACACACACGCATATGGTTTGCGGCATCCGAAATGGATTAGCCTGTCACAGTGACCGAAGCCAAAGGACGCCTGCGTTTCAGACCATCACCCCAGGTGGCTTGCGCTGCACCACTTGCGGTTCCACTCACATACCACGTATCCGGTGTAAACTCTAAGGAATAAAACCAGTGGGTGTGCAAGTGAGGCATTTGTGTCCAGGCGATCATTGCTGGTTAGCCAGTTGAGTGGCTAGCTGGAAAAGGAAACCCTTATCTCTCGGAAGATAAACAGAGACTGCAATGACAAGATCTAAACTGGCAAGAAAGATGTGTAAAATGTAATACAAGAAGCATTTTAGTATACGAGTGTATGTTACTGCATTCCATGGAGGACAGGAATGAAGAACAAAATTCAGATTGGACTACGAAAAGAAGAGGCAAACGATTCATCATACAGTACACCAACAAGCTCATACCGGAGATACCCAAGTTTCTGAAAAGAGAAGCGAATTAGTTGCCAAACGACTATAGTCTTTGTTGATACAGTCATTGACTGGAATAGAATGGATACGCTGATATGACCTACTAGAGACTAACGTACTTGTCGTCTGTTCGCCGACGGTACGCTGGTGACCTACTAATCCAAACCAGGCAGCGCATTCGCGGCCGTGCACAGCGCAACGCCATAGAGTCATGTCACCACTACCTATTGCACCGATGGTTCCCTTGCCTACCGCGCGACACACACACGGCTTCATGCCAATTTTTGAAAACTGGCGAGGTCACATTTTGATCGAACTGAGATCTTGTTGTGATAACTCACTTTCTCAGGTGTTCAAACGTGTTAACATCTGCGACCAATCAACTGAATGAAAGATCGTTAGATAACTGTTCACTGTGCTTAAGTACAATGATCTCAGGTGGACACGTACAAGGAATGTATCATTTACAATATATTATAGACAAATTAACGGTAAACCTATAAGTAGTGTGGCATTTTTCATAATTTGGATGGAGCTCACTTGAGGAAAATCTAGGCTTCGGCTGGATTTGAATCAGCGACTGAAACAGCATGACCAAACGCGGCAAACGCTCTGTCAGCTGATCTACGAAGTCATGTCGAGAGTTCAGAACTTTCACATTTGGACTCAGACACCCGCTCAGTCCATTCTGTCACATGGAATCCACCAAATGATCTAGCATGATTGACTCCCCAAGCAGGATTTCTCAACAGTTCATGCTGGAATCCACGAAAAACACTACCGAACATTGAACTTGTATTACATATAAGTAGTGTGGCAAATTTCAATGCCCATCGGTGGCGTTGGTGGATTCCAGCTTGAACTGGTCAATGAATCCTGCTTGGACAATTAATCTGTCGAATCTTTTGGTGGATTCCATATGATACAGTTGATTGGTTGGGTAACTAGGTCCAAATGTGAAATTTGTGAGCTTCCGGCGTGGCTTCATAGCTCAACTGGTAGAGCATTTGTCGCACTTCGGCATGTTGTTTCTGTTGCTGATTCGAATTCACCTAAAGCCCGAATTTTTCGCAATTGGGTTTCATTCAACCGTAAACTGTTGAATAGTCTTACACTCCTGTATAGTGCAGATTGTTAATCATCTAGACTCAAGGATAACGCGCTTTTTCCAGGCGAGCTTTCGCAAGGAGTTCAAAATTAAAAAAGAATGTTTACCGTGAGAAACTTATGTAACGAGATCGTATTGTTATGGATGAACGTAAACTAGAGCAAACCTGGAAACCACGTGCTGTTGTGTTTTATTCGGCGCCTGGAAAGCGTAGTTGCTCTTAGACTCTCACACACGATTAGCGCCGTCTCCAATTTGTCAGTATCACATATAAAGTGTCACATATGATGAGAATTTATTCATCCCGAGTGATATTTTGGTATATCATACTCGATTTGCGCATACGATTAAGTATGTAATGTCTGGAACAACATTCACATGGTTATCTCATCGTCCCATGCACTACGCAGCTGTATGATTCGAACAAGACGCATTTCAATATTGGTAGATGTAACTGCCATTGGAATACTATGAGCGAGTAGTTATTCACTTTGCTGTAATCTCTAGGTGAGATGTTGGGGCATTTTGAGACAGCATTCAATCAATCTCGTTCTTCGTTTCCGAACCAAAACTACCGGTTTAGGGCCTTTATTGTCTCGTTATACGTGTTTCTAACGTCAGATAGTGTTGGTATACCAGTCAGGTTGCATGCAGCTTTTGCAAGTGCGAGAAGCTGCTTGAGACAACCATTTAGTCATCGATTTATCTGCAAGGTCTCTGTGGAACGCTCGTTATCCAACCTACCCGTTTATTGTTTCATCGTATAGAACGTTCGTCGAGTCTGTGTGACCGCGTACAGCATGGTCTGTTGACCATCGCTACAGGCCCAGGACGTCAGAGTGAACCGTGTGGATCAGGTAATTCACTTTTCATCGCATCTACTCGCGCCGTTCCCAAGGAAGATGGTTCGTGCAGTACAGCTACCGCTGCTACAGACCTGGCCGGTCATGTGATCAGCGGACCTGGAAACATACCCCCATTGACTCAGACTCTACAGAGCCACTCTATGTCTCCTGGTGTTCACTTATCTGCCTCTCCGTCAGCCGTCGCGTTGCGCCAGCCGGACCATCGAACAACTAGTCTGGAAACTACGAGAGCTAGTACGACCAAGTCTGACGTTCCTGGTACGCTTTTCTAGCTGTTATTTCTTTTAGGCTTTTGCGATTTGTCTTGCTAAGCCATCTGCATTACTTGACCATACGGTTTATTGCGAGTTTTCTAATTTTTCCGTCGCTTCTCGCCATGATCCGTAAGCACCAATCCAGTGTAACCATGCGGCATCCAATATAATTGATTATTTGCTTTGGTAACTGTTGGGACACTTCAGCGTCTGCCGTTGGCCAGTCGTTCACGCTCTCGATATTTGGTAAGTGCAACCAATCAAAGATCAGTAGCCATCCTTCGCCTTACCACTCGGAACTCCAGTATGCTGTTTGATAATGATTAATTACTATTAGAGGCAACCAATCAGCTTGCCCACAATCAAGCATATTTTCGATTACTCTCACAAAACATTCCTCTTTGGCTGCATTAGAAGTTGTGTCCTTGAGCTTGGCTTTTTTTTATCTCGAAAGCATTGTCGCTACACTTTCTGCCCGATTAATCAATCGTTACCGCAACAACGATGTAGAATTCAGTTAACCTGTGCGATTGGCTGGATGGCACGCACTTCCACATTAACGACAGCTTATTTCATTCTTTTCGTTCGAGAACAGTGTTTCGTGAAATCAAATTCCAACGGTATGTAGACAACAGTCAAACCTTAAGTCACTAATTTGTTTCATAGACTTCTGAGAATGAATATTCCGCATTTCCACAACCACATTTTTAGTCGACCAAATAAAAGTTGATTGATACATTTGCCCGATCGATTCGTGTGATTTATAGCCGAGATTAAAAAGGTTATAGTAAGCAAAGGATAGCGGAGGACTCGAAGTCACTGACACGTACATTCGTAGGTTTATACTTTGACCTATTTGAAGGTGTGGGTATAAATCTGCAATAGTCAGCTTAACAAGGATTAGTAAAGTCAAGGTTTGGTACTCAAACTATTTTAAGGTTCAGGTTGTTGAGAAACAACAATCAGTGAGGTTGGTGTATGAAATATTGCTATCGCGGAACAAATGTTTCTTGTCTAAAGTTAAAACCTTCCGGAAAAGGTTATTGGAGACCATTGCAATCAATCAGTAGGTATGCGTTTGCATTCACAAAACAGTGTACACTATGAGAAAGATGTTGAGCATCAAGTAATCTCTTTCATTTGTTCAGAAGCATTTCTAACGTAAGGACATTATGCCGATTGACACGCATTTGAACGTTTTAAGCGGTAGGGAGCCTAGCACCTTCCTGATTTGATAATGCCATTCTGCAGGGCAACAGAGTAGGTGTGGATCAACGATGCTAACAGTGTTTTTGAAAACGAATGCTTTGAGACGCGTATGAGGTTCGTTTAGGAATAAACAAAAAACGGGGAGGGAATTGTACCTCAGAAAATGCCAGATTTCCTGACGAATGGGGAAGATGCTCGCCCATTTAACGGTGCGATTGGTGAACAGTGAGAGACGTTTACATACCATTCTTATTTTGAAAATAATAAATTTGCATCTACCTGTTGATGCAGTCGAAAAAATTGTTGGAATCTTGGGAACTTAAGTTGGTTGTTTCATATTTGCCATCTAATATCTACAAAACTGAATCGACAGGAGTGGCCAACACGTTAACAGTGGACCGGCACTGTCAGTATGCAACTTGATGCTGATCCGTACGGTTATTACGTGATACTTAATTTACGGGGAGATTTTTTCATGAGCTTTTGATATCACCGAGGTACATACAGGTGGTCGAAATTTGAATGTGGTTTTCCTTGGTTTCCATTAACACTCAGCGCCTTTGCACTGTGTGATGCACGAGCAAATTTGTTTCCACAAAAGATTCTACCTAAAGTTGATCTTTTTTCGCTATCTTCTTTTGCTGTATTGATATTCCTCTACTACTGTATAGTTCTTCACACCACTAACATTCAAGAATGACTATCGTTCATTGTTCTTCGAGTTCAAATTTACTGACCACGATAACAATGCCTCGTCCTATCTGCCTGTAACTCGCCGAAGGTTCACCTAGATATTGTTACCTTTTGATTGAGCAAATTTCTAGTTTCTCTGTGTTCGAATATTTTCAGAGCGCATGGCTAAAGCATCAATCGGTACAGTCGTTCGATATGAAGAAATTTTTCCGTTCATCTTCTTCGTTTTTTACTTCCGAGTGACCTGTAATTGCTTATTCTAAGGAACTCGATTTTCTAAGTCCCTAATGCTGTAATCCCGTCACAACTCATTGATCGTACTGCACACTAAAGATGCTCATGACGTAGCGTCAACACTAACGGTCCAAATGATGGCTAAGGCTTCGATGCGAAGTGGCTCTTGAATAACGAACTATATTCCCAGTATTAGTGTTACGCTGTGTTCCCTGTTATTGTCCCGCAATGAAGAGTGCTCATCACGAGTGATGATTTTTGTTAGACACAGACAACTTGCTCTTAAAGCTTCCACAATGACCTCCTGTGCAACAGTCACTTTTGTTGCAGTTGTCCTGAAGTTCTCTATTGCGTTTCTCTTCTGGTCATAGCAGTCAAGTTCGTGATACCCCATGTGGTTACACTTCTCATTCGGGATATTTGCTTGACAAACTGGATGGTTACCATTCCCATGATGGGCGCATATCAGTGGTCATCATACACTACACATTTCAGAAAGGTTATTCTCAACTTTTATCTGGCATATGTCACACCTAGGGGTGCTAACCCGATTGTGTAGAGATTTTCGGGTTGTGTATCACTTTTTGTTAGTGTGCCGTAATCTTGAGTTGAGTTTTCAGGCTTGTCAACCATACCATATAAGAGACATCTAGCTGATTGGTAAAGTACAGCGTATGATTCTAACATGTTTTTTGACACTTCATTCGCTTCATTGGCTTGCTATTTTTTTTTACAACTGCATCAGTTTTTAACGTGTTGTGGACGTGTCAGAAACATTTTCGTTTTGATTTTAAGGGTGTCACCTCTTTTCAGGTGTGGTGACTATTGCTTGGCTATCACCCAGAACTGTTACCGCATCGTCCCACTATGCTTATGTCACCATGTATGCACCACAGCTCTCACGACTGGTACTCAGTTGGTCTACGGTGTAATCATCGCACTTCAAATTTGATTACGTTTGTGCCATTTTGAATCAAACTAACGGAAAACATTAGAACCTTGAGAAGATATCCAAAAGGTTCCTCCTGATTAAAGGTGTAAAAGTAGCGAGGGCTATGGTCCACTGTTGCCAGACCATTTACAGACAAACACTGCCAAACTTGAAACCGTGAGAACATCCTACATCCACTCCACTGCGAGCTCCCTTGAAAGTATATATCTACCTGTTAGTACGGTTTGATTACTTTTTATAAAGGGGACAGCTGATATGAAACTGATCTAAACATGCAGACTGTTCCTTTTCAAGGAAAACTTTGACAATCGAAATAAATCGAAACAATTTTAGTCGTTTTCCATCACATTGCTCATCGCTTTATGTCGATCGATTTAATGCTCCTTAATTGTATTTGTTGTTCTCATATGGACCACCACCGTGCTTCCCACCTACTGACTGGTCTTTTCATAGTTTCTTACTAGCGATTATGAGTTCTCCAGTCATGATTGAACTTGGTAGGAGTCTTCAGCCAATGTGGACTCGATGTCTAGGGTGATGATAGGGTTTTAGTTCACCCAGTTTCATGCTGTTGTAATAGACTTTAATAGTTTACCTCGCAATCTAAAAATCTTTTAATCCAAACTGGTTTATGGAGACGTGAAAATAAGGATTACAAACTTCTGTGAATATTCTGTTACTTCTTAGTTCGCCGTTCGATGTTGTCAACAGTAATTATCGGACAGGATACCTGACGTTTGGTATACTGTCTTCTTGTTGTTGTTCTTTGAGCTCACTGATAATGATGGCTGCCTACAAATCACACGGTTACGGTTTGATCTCCGATTGCTGTGACTGTTTCTCCCCAAGTTTGGGAAACTTAACAATATTTGGCTTACATTTGACCTTATGTACTGCATAACGACAAACGTCTTTCGGTCTAAACGCCGGAAACTGTTTTGGTGGATAATTTTCCTTCCGTCAGCTTGTAATGATACGTCCATCTGTTCTAGTCGTTAAGTTGACGTCCAAAGTTGCTTTATTTCGCAGAAGCAAAGGGTCAATTTGTACGCCCCACTTCTTCCCTCCCCACATGCTCTTGCAATTCTGACTGATTTACCGTTTCCTTCTATTCTTGTTCACAGATCTGACGGGTGGTGCATTCGTGACCGATGAGAACAACGTTAGTTTACATTCATTTTTTTCTCACCCGTCATGTATGTTAGTGATTATCATTTCGGGGAGATTTATCTGGCCACAAATAGGTAAAAGTCATAACAACATTTAACGAATACCATTAGTTTCAACAATGCGACGTTTACATAACAGTAACTGTTAGCAGTATGGTGGACAGATGTTTCAACTTTGTCGGGTTTCATCAGCACCACGCGCGCCGCGTACTCGGTCACACAACTTGCGAATAAGTTTCATAATGGTTATTCGCATACATCCATTAGACTACGAGGCAGCAACTACTAGGTTACTTGAAGGTTTGTCAGTCGCAATACTTAGTTGTTGCAGCTGCCTTTTCCCGCAGTTGGAAGTCGGTTAGCCATTGTTGGCTGATCTACGAACTGACAATCATCCTTTACGACTCCACAATGTTTTGAGAGAATTTGTGCAAGAAGCTAATTTCGGTCACCCCAGTATTCGATCCCGGAATTTGTACCAGCCAATGAGAGAGTGAATGTAGGCCTCAACTTAAAAAAATATTGCGGCAATATTTCAAATTGTACAATACAAAGACTTGACTCATATTGTATTCTAATTTATCTGTAATATTAGCTACACTCAGCTTCCAAGAACTTGTACAATCGTGTCCAACTGATTTTGTTACAAACTGTTAACCGTAGTGTGAATATTTCAAGAATCACTTTCACATGTTCTTCAGTACCTTTAATGTTAGCTGTTTCATCTATTCTTTATACTAGGTTTGCTGGTAATGTTTGGAAAATTGCACACTTTGTAATATCGTTTAAGTGTATCGTGCAAAAACATGACTCAGGTATATAGCTCAGTCGTTGCATTTGCTTCATATTGCTTCTTGTCCTTCCTCCAGAATAACCTGTTACATTCACTTCCGTTGAGCTTTGATTAACATGTAGTTGAAACGGATTTCTGAATCCAAAACAAACTAGATCTTGATTTCTACGGTATACTTTAGGCAACTGATAACATTGCTGGCAAAAGGTTACCGCAGTTGTTCGCGACATTTGGGAGCAGTACAGATGATTGCAAAAGGGCAATATGAGCCGAAGGCCATTGGTAACCAATCAACAACAAACAGACCTGAGGAGTGAACAAATGCCAACAAGGACGTAATGTTTAGGCCAGTGAATGAATCAGTGACTGGGCAACTGCCACGAGGGGCACCGGTAGATTACGTCGCTGAGGCTAATGGTTTACGGGAAAGTCAGACCAGATAGATGGAACAAATAGAATGAGATTACTGATGAGTAGTCGGGGATTTGATCGATTTCAAGTTGAACATCTCCCACAGTTGATCGCAGCTGTCGCATTCCCATAGACTTTGCAGTCGGCCCCTAGAAAGTCTATGGGAATGCGACAGCTGCGATCAATTGTGGGTGATGTTCAACTTGAAATAAAGTGAGAGTCAATGAGATATTAGTAACTAACCCAGGTGTATGAGGTTGGGTAGTTTAGACAGAATGTTGTGTGAGGAACGATTTATGGGTGCTGTCATAGAATTTTCACATGCATAAAGTACCACACAATTATTTCATATATTATCATCGCTTCATTGTGCTCCTGGAGTGTTCATGTGAATCACTTACGGCTATCTTCACATGCAAAATTGTAAATACTGCATAACGCCGTTTTTCACCATCTCTGCGTTATCAAACTAGCTGGATTTTCTCGAGTTTTCTGTTTACTTACACAACGGTTCAACGGGGAATACTAGTTTCGTGTGGTCTCACGTTAGATAACGTTTAAACAAAACGTCTTCAACATTCGGTGACAAAGTGCGAGTCACGTGCTTCTGTGGCTTATCTCAGGCTCGGATGTGTTGGAAACAACTTTATCTACATTTTACACACATATTTCGTAACTTTTCACAGCACAATTAAAACCCGTTATACACAAAGGTGTTGATTAGTTTAAGAAAAATTTCGATGCAAAACGCGGCACTAATCGTTCACTGGGAAAAATCGCTCAATTTTATGTTGTCGTTTTACCGAACGACTTTTTGTCACTAATTTTGATGCGTCACCTCGTGAACAATGAAATAGTTTATTGACATAATCTTGTGGAAAACTATCATACTCAAAGTTAATTGATTTCATATTTAAAACTAAGTTTTAACTTTAGGTGTTTCTGTGCAGCTTTTTGAAGCAACATCCATGTTGCATCCAAGTTTGGATGCATAAAATAGAGAAAAAACTGATAATTAGCTATTCGTTTCAAAGAGCTTGTTCCAAACAAGGCTATTGATGCGTGATATTTCTAACGGAGCTACTGGGCCACATCCAGCTGGCGAAGAACATGTCGTTTTTGTTATTTTTTAAAGCAATCGATGGAGCATCTTTCAGTTTTTTCCGAAACCCCTTGTTATTAGATGTTATCATTCAGTTTTCTTCTGACAACAGACTTTCCTGACGTTGTTCCGGTTCTTGTTGCTTCCGTGTTTCGTTAATCTTGATTCTGGGCACCGTTTTTATTCACCCGTCTTTCCGTCCGATAAAAAGGCGCTTCATATATAATGCTTTAAATGTTCTCATTTTGTTATTGCTGTGCTGATATGGTTGTGTCATGATTAGCCACCGATTTTTTGGTTTAATATTGGTTTGTATTGAGTAATTTGTTCAGTTGTCTCTACGTTGATTTTATTGTTTGCATAATACGCACCGAGTCATCGTTGCTGCCGTACGCGAGTTGTAAAAAGTCCCGGAGCAATCGGTAACTTACTGTTTTGGTAACTTTCCAGTATTAATTCAAAAAGCCTTTCGGATCAGATAAACGAGTTACAAATTTGGTGGCGTTTACGGCGGGCTAGATATAAGCTTTTATGTTATGAGTGAAACGCCATCAATAAACCAACGTAACGATTGTTCACAAGTTGCTCTGCTTGTACCGTTTGAATCATCAGTCCACAGAAAGTCACTTGGTGTTCAGCATCAACAAGTATGCAGTTACACTCTTTCGTCATTGACACCATGCTGACTACTACTCTGATGACACTAAACAATTTGTGTCCGCATGTGATTTAGGGATTCCCGTGTCAGACTATTCAAGTTTGTCTGCAAATTGTACGCCTATGGCCGAGAATGCATAAATTACAGCAAGCCTCTCAGGAAGTATTTGTTGTGCCATCCACTCCTAAGTCTTCCGGGTTACGTTAAACTCCATAGTCCATCCACATCTAAAAATAAACATATTCCTGCCCCCCTTAAGAAGATTTGACATCCACTGAGAGTGCGCAGATATGAATCACAATAAAATTTGGTTTGTTATCAGTACCTAGTAGGAGTTCTAACGCTTTTCCTTAGGGTTGTGTACAGATAAACGTCCACTATGTCTTCCTGAAATAGGAGTATCAAATTGGCAAGCCATTATGTGGACAGAACTTCTTTACTGCTATGATATGCCCATGTTGAAACACATTGTCCAACTTTGTGTTCACGGCTGAATCGGACGCGGGTTTTCAAATTTTACACCATCGTCATATACATGAAAGACAATCAGCACCACACTTTCATGATCATCATTCTAACCGGCCCCCCATAAGTCGCTAATTGTGCACATCTGACGGAGTGTTTCATCGGTGTGTTTCAGTGTTCCTTGTTGACATGATGGCACGCCGGTAGCTTTTTCCAAGTTTTTTTTCCACTTCCCTTCACCATTTATTCACATTTATCAATCGTCTAACAAGTTGTATTTTATGACAAATTCAGTAGCAGAAACGCGTAAACAAATATCTTTTCACTGTTTCACGAAACTATTGTCCTATATTGTGCGATGGAAACATTACTGTTGCCTTCGGATAGCTAACTAGACAATAGGGTAGATAACTCTAGAAGCTACTGGTCTGTTCTCTTAATCAACGGCTTTGGCCTTGTAACTTCTTGTTTTACAGCTTATTCTTATACAAACTCCCGCATCTCAAGCTATGCTCATGGAGTTGGTGACCAAGCGAATCAGTGTATTGTCTCGTAACGCGAAGAGTAGCCGCTTAGATCCCCCATTCAGACTATACTTGATGAGTCCAAACAAAAACTAAACCGGTCATGTGGTATCATTTTAAGAATGAGCATCAAGAAGGATTACAAAATTTCTTGTTCTGAAGTTTACTGTCAGCTCATATGTGATGAACATGTACCAACTGTTATTTCTGAGAACACTTTGGGCTGATTTACATGTCCTTATTGCTCTCTTCAAAAACAGTAAGGAAATTTACCATTTTGATTGTTTTCATATTCGGAATCTGACTCAGATCTGTTGAAAAACGAGAGTGAAAGAAAAGTGACCATATTACCTGACCACTCCTTTAAATTAGACTATCAGCCACAAAAGTGGCTGAATCGTGCCTCGGGGTCGTCAGTGCGACATTCAACTGTAACCGCTTTTTACTTAGCTGTTCCCCTTTGGCTTGTTTGACATAATTGCACCTCTTAGATGTCCGAATTCCTACTCAGTATTGCTAGCCATATCATTGCCTTGCGCATCCTCGACCTTAATGCCTTTGTGATACATTAAATTTATGTTTGACTGATTGCTGAATGACCGCTTTTATCAATGGAAATCCACTGTCATCAGTGATGATTAACCATGATTGGTAGGTGTGCCCAACGAACATTGAGAATAAAGCGGGGATAGTTACATAGACAGTGTAAGTTTAACAGCTGTTCGAAGATCGTATCGCAGTTTCATCTATGAATGACTATGAAGTTGCAGCTGGCCTCGATTACGACAGCCTGTTTAATACAATTGTTCCGGTTCAATTTAGCCGTCACTTGGATGTATTGCATTATATATACTCCTAACAGATATAATCACTTGTTTTAAAGACTGGTTTTATATCGACCTGTTCATCTTTTCCACCTGATGCACATCAGTCGTCTTTGGATTCGAATTGCATCTTGTATTTCGCGTGCTTGTTTGTCATACGGACTTTATATTTCGTCTTCGTTTTGGCGCGGGAACTTGGCAAGTTTTCAGTTGCTGGTCACTTTGTCAATCACTCTTAGAACAATCATTTTCAATGGTGTGACTTGGATGCGTATTGATTGATTGATTGCATGCTGAAGTTGTACTTCAGCTATCTATTTCGTAAGGTCATTCAGGCATATTGGTTCTGATTCTTTTCAACAAGATAACTAGCTGGCCTACCCATTCCCCTAAGTCAGTTATTCTGTATATTGATAATCCGGCTAGTTCGTTCATCTGTGTTAACGGTATCAATCCATCAGCGCTCAAGTGAATAAAAAAGATTTTTAATCAGGTAGAACAACAGCTCCAAATTGAATCGGTTATGAATTCTTTCTCTTGTTCCAATGAACACTTAAGGTGTTGAGCTTCCATGTTCTGTTTTGGTGTTGATAATAGGTCAGTTTTTGTAGAAATCCTTGATGACTCACCGATGCGTTAGGGACTTTTAGATTCGTAAGCCAAACTGAGATCCGGCAGCAAACACCATGCATCTAGCGGAGGGAAGTGAAATAACACAAATCGTTTAACTCTGGACTGTGTTAGAAATCCCACTCATGTATTGCTAGCGCTTCCGTTTAATTCCACTCAATTTTAGAGCGCGGGTTTTTCTTCACAACATTAATTTCTTAAGACTATTTTTTCCGATTCATCTGCACAACTACTAACCGTTTTGCAGTTGCATTTGAAAACCTACATAAACACTTTTTGCTCGACCTTACTTCGTTGACTTGTCGCGTATAGTATTTTTTCGTTTTAAATTTGCATGATGTGGTGGACTTCGTTATCGTAGCAATAGCAGCAGTGAATGTACTGCTAATGTTTGTTGGTGTACTGTCACAAGCTTACCTTTCACAATCAGCTTTGCTGTACCTATTATGGATTTTGATCCATCAGATCTGTTGGTATCTCTGCCCGTTGAATTAGAAAAGAAATGACATCTACGAGTGTTTCTTATAAAGGACTGGCGATGATTAGGTGTATAAATTCTTTAGCACGTAAAACGAAGATAGCGAATTCAATTCTTTGACCTGTTTTTTATACCTGATGTACAGTCACAAGTGAGACAAGATCGGTCACGGTGAAATATCACGTTGTGAGTTAATATAAAAAATATTGCCTGTTGAAAACCGTATGTTTGTTTTTTGTGTGAGCCGCCAACTTGCACTGAGACGTCCGTTTGGATCAACGGACTGTTGACAAACCAATAACCATTTATGTTAATCGTCTCGACACAAGCAGTCACATGATCATCGAATGAAGGCTCGCGAAATAGAGGTTCCATCCTGACTGTCTGTTGTTTCCAAGCGATGACGAAGCTTCCCATAGAATATATACTTCTAAATAAACATTCCAAAACTTTATAGCGGAATAATAGTTGTGTTAAAGCCCCCTGTGTTCATTCAATTTACTGGATGACGTGTTGGTTGATTGCATATCGCTTTATCAGTGGTATGACCCATAAGGCTACTTCCTAACACGTGATCGTCTGCTTGTCACAGGGTGTTTTCTGATGATTGACTTTCCACGTTTTACTTACTACTCTTTTATCCATTAGAAGTTTCACGACGTCGAAGGACGAAAAGATGAATATACCAGGCATGCGGTAGGCTCTGCTGCGCTGACGCAAGCGACAGCGGTCGCCACGGATCAAACCAGTCAATCAGGTTTAACGCACAGGTCTGTGGACGTACCGGATCTCCACTGTGTGAAGCCACCGGATGCTGAAAGTCAACTACTACAGGGCCATCGCTTGCCAGCTATCGAGGCAACCGTAAATGTGAAGGACAGTTCCAGGCTAGCCGCTATGGAGGATAAGGTTTCCAGTGTCGTACCTGCAGTCGATAATACAGATGTTGCTGAACACCAGTTCAAACCGGTCAACGACGGAGAAGCAAGAAACGAAGAAGGGGAAGACGAGGAAGAAGATGAAGAAGATAACGACGACGACGATGATGATGATGAAGACGATGAGGATGATGAAAATCACATGGGCGATGCTATGGAGCGATTTGAACCACAGACCGTGCATGTATCAGCTCCAGACCGAGCGCCGACGACTCCGGCACTGTTCACACATTGCCAGTATTTTTATATTGGTGCCGGACGCTGGCAGGTGTATGTGCAAATGTGGTTTGTGGAAGACAGGCTGAAACGAGAGGTAAACTTTATTTCTAATTTGTTTTTCTCCCTTGAGATTCAGGAATGCTGCTCATCTAGTTTCATACATGGCACAAATGGATATTGATTCTTTACAACACCAACTTCCATGTCGCCAGCTTTAGGCTCGCATATCATCCAGGTTTAGACAATCGGCCAGTATCTAATTTATAATTTTCTGTAGGCGTATGTGCTACATATTGGGGAGCATTACTGTTACTTTCAAGAGATGTTTCTGCAAACATAATTAAAGTTTATGGACTACCGTCTCGCTTGTTTTCCACTTCGAACGGTGCTTGCCATGATTGTCTGGTTTCATCTTTTTAATTTACTCTACCTTAGACAATGTTCTAAGGAATCCAGTGATCTAGCCGTGGAGTTTATTTCTTTTACTTAGCTGATCGACATGATCTATACAGATGATATTCTGCTCAACTGTTTTGCCGCAGATATTCATACTGTGTCGTATAACGTGATTGATCGGGCTGGTCCGTATGGTATACGCTTTGCACCTTCAAACTGAAAAATGTGGCTTCTGGATCGAATATTATTTATTCTTTGTTTTCTATTATATTCAATCCGCTTGTGGCTGTGTACCTTTCCGTCAATCTGGACAGCACTTTCCCGGAAGCTCATAATATGACAAATGAGGTATCATCGATTCTAACGAAATCACTTCTCTTTAATAATTGCCGTGTTCATCTGGGGCATCACAACCACTTCTGACTGTTGTTGTGTTAACGGATGCATAGTTCTTTTATGCGATCCGTTTTCTCCCTGGTTTGGTAACGTTGCCTGTTCTTTTGACATGGATGCACACAAACTTGCAGTACTTGACCATCGTTATCTCCTTCAATGGAGGACGACCACCAGGGTAACGTGGCCACTAGCGGGCGCACCGCCCCCCTTCTCAAAGACTGAGCTCGTTATCTTTTAACCTAACTGTAAAAGTGCTTAGTTTGCGGTGGTTCGATCACTTTCTACCTACCCATGTGCACTGAGCCTATTCTGCATTGGGCGATTTTCACTGGGGCTACCAACCTTTGGATGCAGTTACTAGGTGGTCATGAATTATGGATACTATGACAGTTGTGTTGGGTAAAATTTGTGTCGTCTGTCAGGTTGAGGACCTTGCGACCGTCAAAATTACAGAGTGATACAGTCAATGACATGCCGGCGTCTGTAACATTGCCGGCTTCTATCACGGATGTGTTCAACATCCGTTCTTCATGACCTGGAGATGTTCATCGTCATAAGTACATCAGAGGAAGTACCATATGCTCAAATCCTACACTGTTTAAGTCTGTAACCTGTTGGGCGCATTTTTTTGGTTAAAGACAGTGTTGATTTATTGGCTCATCGTTTGTCCATTCTGTCTTGTTATGCGATTACTTGCTCACATGCCACTGGTTTCAATGGTTCATTTAGGCATTGCGTTGGTACTGCTCAGTTGTTTATTGAGTGTCGTCTCTGATTTGTACTCTAACACTGAGCTGCTGTGGACGAATTGAAACCTTATTTGTGTTCTTGTTAAGCACACATCGGAAGTAAAATATCGACCTGATGTTTTGTTGAGTGATCCAATTGGCATATTCCTGATTTTGTTTTGTCCAGCTTGTTTTATTTTTCCTTTGGTGGGATTGTGTCTCCCAGAATATGTATCATCAACGTTACGTCTTTTTTTCTGACCCATGGGCGTCTATGATTGAATAAATGCCTACTGGTTTCCTACTTCTTTGCAGACCTACGTGCAAGTGTTCGATTATGAGTGGCACGACTGTGAACGAGTCGCAGACTTGTTCGAGGCGTCGCGGTGCTTGAACCCTGTGGACCGACCGAACCTTGTCCGCCTTCTAGCTTTGGCGAGACATAATTATGCATTAGTTGATGGGGAGCTGCAGTTCCCGGGGTCAGTCGACGGTGTCGCCTTTTCAACGTTTTGTTCTGTTGGTTCAGTTCATCAACACGACTGAAGGACGTTTGTTACGTTTCCCGTTTTCTGTCATCACTCTCTTCTGTTAAACATGCTGAGCATTTGCGATCCATGTACACAAACAATGAGACATAATTGGTGCTATAGTGAATTGTTCAGTTACTTTTTATGCACACATTACCGGCTGGTTGGCTTTTCTAAGTACCACCCTTGTCAATAACTTTGACTTCCCATTGAATACTACCATCTTGGAAGTATTGGAGCGGACAGGTGAATGACCTGTTGTCAACAAATGTTGAACTGCCGAGGTAGTTACATCAATAGTTATGAGGAATAGTACGACCCTCTCAAATAATTTTCTGTTCTGCTTTCCAATTTTCTCAGTTGGTCTGTATCAAAAGTATTGTAATCAGAAACATGCTGGACGTCACCATTGAAACAAATTTTAAGTAATACAGTTTACTTCAAGCGTCATTTTGTTGATCTAAATCGTAGGTTCAAACTGTCTGAATTCATTCGTCCTACGTTTCCCAGTGTTAGATCGATTATTCTGGAGCTACATAGCTTCTGTGTGCCTCAGCAACAATAGTATCACGTTTCGTTTCATTTATTTGTCAGTGTGAGTTTTGGAATTATTCACACGTGACGTATAGTAGTTCACGCACTAATTTTTTCGTCCGATATTCTACTTGTTTCACAGTCCACAACTATTTTATGTTAGAGAGATTTTGTTTGTCACGTGCTGGCTCAGTGGTTGTTTTCCTTTCATCGCAGAGAAAGCGTGTACAATTGAGGTCACCACTGTTTTACCGACCTCGTGTTACTGCTGGGGTTATTGCAATGTAACAGTAGCAACATGTGACCCAGCTTGTTGCACGGTAGTTAGGTTCTGCGTCATAATACTTTCAACTGCATCTACACTATGTGAGCACCTACGTTTAAACGGAACTGCACCATATCAATCTATATATTTCACGATATCTGGAGGTCAACGTGTAGGTCTTTTTAAAATAACTGGTCGCGTAGTATCCATAAGGCCTAAAATCTGGTTGAGGCTGTAACCTGCGTCTCATCTTTTTCCATCAGTCTGCCTTCCGTGTTCTCTGAATCGCTTCCGTTCTCATTGCATTTCTTTCGCAGACCTTTGAATCACCGACCAAGCCACTTCGATGCCTTGGAGCTTCATGAAAAGTTGGCGGTGTTGCGTTTACATCAGCAAGCGCATGAACAACTACAACGTGAGGCTGAAGCACAGGAAAACAACGCGGTGACCGCTGACATCACACGAGAACCTTCAGTGTCCACTTCGGGTGTGAATACAAGACAGCCAGGTTCGGTTCCTACTGAAAAGGTTAGTAGTTAGCCACTCTGTCTTGTGACTTCCGTAAATCTGTACGAATTAGCTGGTCCCTGTTAGCCACGGGGCGCGTTCACCTCTGGCAGTTCTAGCGACGGTTTGACTTAGCCCCTCTCTATCCCTCATAGCAAGAGTTGTAGCCATCTTCTGATTTGCTGTTTAAACTTTTCTGATAGCACATGAACAGTGGATACTGATATTCCGCTGTCAACTGTTCACGTTATGAATTATGCACTTGCTCGAGTATAGGTCATACAAGGATAAACCATCTTGTGATAAAAAGCGCAGTCATAAGTAAATGAGATAGCTATTCCATCGTATCAACTTATTAGATGTCTCTGTTCAAACAGACTAGATGTAAGCAACATCTAAATCTTGTTGTCTCCCTGCTGTTAACACTACTTGGCCGTTGCACTATAAGTGACAAGGTCTTGGTTGTTTGCTGAACATACAGAAAGAGTGCATCAGGTTAAGGGGTGCATTTAATAGTTGGCCATATATATTGATCACCTGTGACTCTGTTACTCAAGAATCAATAATGAACATTTCGCTGGACAAGAATTTACTGCTCTAGGGGCTTTCGAAGTCCGATTGGCTGGTGATCCAAAAATTAGAATGTGTGTGCTTATTGTTCTTAGGGATTCAGGTAAATCATCAAGTATTACGACAAGACCAGTTCCATATCAAAACGATCGGTTCTCGAGTTCATCATATCCAATCGTCACAAATACAAATGTGGTTGGGGAACATCCTGCAATGACGGATCTAACACATCGTCTACAACCACGTGTAAAGCGGTACCTTCGGAATGGGGTGCGAGAACAGACTGTGCAACCAGTGACATATACAGTCACACAGGACTGAAGGAACCATTCTTTCTTGGTTGGCGGCATCCGAGACGGATTAGCCTGTCACAGTGACCGAAGCCAAAGGACGCCTGCGCTTTAAACCATCACTCCAAGTTGCTTGCGCTGCACCACTTGCGGTTCCACTCACACACCACGTATCCG
Source organism: Paragonimus heterotremus (assembly GCA_013368495.1). NCBI lineage: Eukaryota > Metazoa > Platyhelminthes > Trematoda > Plagiorchiida > Troglotrematidae > Paragonimus > Paragonimus heterotremus. The sequence goes on from LUCH01002314.1 coordinate 42,518, forward strand.
GTGTGAACCCGAAGGAATAAAACCAGTAGGTGTGTGAGTGAGGCCTTTGTGTCTAGCTGGCCAATGCTGGTTAGCCAACTGAATGACTAGTACGGAATGGAAATCCTTATCTCTCGGAAAATAAACACACAGAGAGACTGTAATGGCAAGATCTATACCAGGGAGAAAGATGTGTGAAATATAATACAAGAAGTATTTCTGTATACGAGTGCATGCTAGTGCATTCCAGAGAGGATAAAGTTGAAAAACAAAACTCAAAGTTGAACTACGAAAAGATCAAGCGAACGATTCATCATTCAATACACCAACAAAGCCTAAGAAAAGAATAGGTAGAAGATCACAGACACCCAAGTTTCTGAAAAGAGGAGCAGATTAGTTGTCAAACGACCATGGTCTTGGTCGATGTAATCATTAACAAAAACAGAACGGATATGCTGATAAGACCTACCTGAGCCTAGCGTACTCGTTGTCTCTTCGCCGACGGTGCACTATGAGTACGTTGATGACCTACTAATCCAATGCGGCCAGCGCATTCGCGGCCGCACACATCGCAACGCCATATAGTCATGTCACCACGACCTATGGCACCGATGGTTCCTTTGCGTACCGCGCGCTTTCGTTCTCGGCCGCGCAATAACTGCTCGTTGAACTCGCGGACGCCCGTCCGAATTGTATTCTTCCAAGCAGTCCGGTTCAACGCCAAGTCTTCCCAACATCTAAAATCAATTTTACAACGTGAAAGACTTACCTGCATAGCATCCTGGTATCTAAGCTTTGGACCACCAGGATTTCGCTTACCTGATCTCAGTTGTCCATACAGCACCTGCTTCGGGATACGGTCATCGTCCATCCGACGGACGTGACCCAGCCAGCGAAGCTGATTCAACATCAGCAACGCTTCCATCCCGTTCATGTCCGCTCGCCGCAGTACCTCAGTGTTCGGAACCATGTCCGACCACCGAATACTCAAGATGCGTCTTAGACATTGCAAATGAAAGCGGCTCAGATAGCGCACGTTCCGCTGATACAATGTCCACGTTTCACTGCCGTACAGCAGTATAGACAACACCATTGAGCGGTAGACAAAGAGCTTAGTGCTCGGCTTCAGGCTGTGGTTCTTCCAAACACGTCTTTCAAGACGTCCGAAAGCAGTACTAGCCTTTGCCACACGAGCTCTCAACTCGCGGTCCACGGACAGATCAGTGGACAGATTGCTGCCCAAGTAGCAGAAGTCTGTGCAGCTGCCGACAACATCTCCATTGATGCGAATTTGGGGTGAAGGTGCGCAGACAGCACCTCCGGCCGGAGAATGCTGAGAGAAAGGAACCATTATACACTATCACACAGCATTTAGCAATGTATTGTTATTTAACCTATTTAACGTATATGTTTTCAACTTGGTGACGAGTTCGTTGCAGAATCCGTTCATTTTTCATTGTGTTTTCCATGCTAGTCAGCGTAACGGACAGGTTGATTTGGGAAGGCATCTGTTAAGCTGGACAATTTGATTCAGTCTCACCCGTCGCATGAATTATCAATGCAACCATGCTTCCGAGTTCCGTCAACTGGCTGGCCTAATACAGATTCCTCGTCTTTCATCTGGATTATTGAACCATGTAGTTAGTCACCCGTGCTTGTTTCGGTCAATGACCTCACTTGTGTTGTTACCGAGTTCACTTAAACGAACGACGGGGTTGTCTGTGCTATGTAACACACAAGCCTGACGTTCTGTCTTTGGTTATCGGTTATATTCGTGGGTCAGCGTTGTACAACCTGTAGACACCAAGGGATTGCGTTCTTTCGTAGCTGGGGTTTCAGCAATAGGCCTGTGGAAGGCGACATCATGAAGAAGCATGAGGTAGAGGCACAGTAAGCCATGCACACGACATACACAAAACGAAAAGCAAATTGATGCTAATTATATGATAGCATGTTGCGTTACACAATTCGAATTCGACCAATGTGCGTTTGCTAGTTTCGATCGCACCTTACAACTATTATACTTGTTCTACTGGTTTGATTTATTCTATTTTAAGTGGCGTCGTTGAATGTTTTCTGTTTGGAATATTTAATATATCGTTTTTTTTCGTGAGTGTAAAAAGGCGATGGGGATTGGTTATGCTGTTTAGCACTGGATTTTAATTCATTGAAAATTTCATGGTTTGCGCTAGTCGATTTGTACTCAATCGGGTGCTGTATTTCTCTCTTCATTTCAATTAAGACCAAAACATTTATGCGGAAACGATTAAATTTTGCATGGCTGCTTCATTTCAGAACATTGTCGTTAATCGAGTTGGCGTATCTACCTAAACCCTTAACTGTCATGTAAGCCATTCTTCAGAATATCAGCATTTTCAATGATTAACCTATAAGTTCTGCGTACCTATGCAATTGAAACTAAAATAATTTTTCGGCACATTTGCAAGTAATGAGAAATAAAACAATTGTTACATATGTCCTTAATGCTACATATCACCGTTCTTATACTCCGATCACTGTTCATTTCCTGCAAATCGATGTTCGATCTTACCATGCTTCGAACCACGTGCAATAACAATCAGTTTTGGTTGGTTGTTTCTGACAAGACAGTGTTCCAGATAGCTCGGTATCAGTATTAAGCTTACTCAGCAGAGCACAATTTTGTTGTTAATCCAGAACTACTACTTTTCCAGCCAGCCATGACTTCATTTCAACTCATACTTTCCCCCCTCTATTTTCCTAGTAATGTATCACTAATGAGCAGCAATACGACGGCATTAAAATACGGGCGGTTTTAGGGTATATCTTCGATTTTAAAGCCCTGGGTTCAATTTAATCTCAGGATTTGAGTTCACGTCACCATTTTCATTGTTTAAACGCTGTTCACGTTCGATTGAAGACTGCTTGAATTATGAACCTGCCTTGAGGTAGAGGTAATAGATACCCCACAATGATAATTGGCCTGTTCATTGTACCCTGTAGAAGGTTGTGTTATCTCTCGCTCTATCTCTAGTCTATTCTGGTTATGGTGGACGAGTAGAGCATCGCATTTGATCGCATTGTGGGTTTTTTTCTGCTGCCCGTCTTTTTGAAGAGTTGATTCACTCCCTTTGACTTATGTGTTAGACCGTCACGTTATATTTCTTCTCATTTTTCTACTTGAGGTGAATAGCCTGACAACCTGAGTCATGTTGAGGCCACTTCACATCACAGTAAACACATAACCATTTGTCGGATGGACCCTCGATTTTACCTTCGCAACGCTTTTTCAGTTGCTTTTATTGCAGTCGGAAAAGTTAGTACTCATCGTTCACGGGGAATCACTTATTAAATATAAAAGAAAACCACTGCATCAGTCACGAAACTATTGACCGATAAATCAAAGGCAATTAAACCGACTTTGTAAATGCATCGCCCAGTTAAAGCAGTTTGCTCGACCGATCAGATTAACAATGAGTGAAGCCTACCCGAATGAACAAAGCTCCGCTGGTTACTTGTTGCTTGCTGAATCAGCATAGCAGTTTCGTTCTGTTTTCTGTTTGGTGAAGACGGACTGTTGGTCCCAGTTGATCCTGTTTTGTAAAAAATTGGCCTATCTGTTACACTGTCGTACGGTTATCTAGGGAGCCCAACGCTTCTTATCAACAGCGTTGTGCTATATAATCTTTCCATTGTGGATTACCAGGGGACATTTTGGAACAATATGATTATAACGCGTTTTTTTCCACTGTACTTATCGGTGTGGTTAGTACTACCATCTTTGGCATGACAGTATAATGACATAGTGGTCTTTGGCTGTTCCAAACGCTCTCGTTTAGGTGAATCAATCGCCAAAGAACGTATACTTCAGATGCAAACTTTTGCGATTTATACTGTTGGCTTTCCAGTTTTCGTCGACAGTTTTAAAATGCTTACATAAGGGTTCGTGATCAGCGACTAATGATGCTCGTACCGTCGAGTTGGACACATCCAACAGATCACATGTACATGTTTGCCATGCTTAATTTTTGTACATCATATTAATTTGAATTGATTCATACAGCATGTACTTTGATAACAGCAGTGGCTCTCACATTGGCTGGTGATGGTGTGTACTGTCCTCTCAGCTGCCGCATCATCGTTATCAAAGGCAACAATACAACAGTGACTCGCACCGGTGCCTAACTGCCAAACAACCGTGAAGAAAAGAGCAATTCCTAGATAGTGAAAGGCTACCTAACTTCAGCAAACGACCACGTCTCTACTGAATCACTCAATATCATAGTATCTACGCACTGTAGACAAACAACGGAGTTGTAAGAGAAAGTAAGGTGTCGTCAGCTAGGGAGCTTCCTTACGAATTTCACTAGCACACATCATTACTTTCACTAATTTCACAGACCACTAGACCAACCGTTGACAACATGTACGCTACTGGCTACGTAGGTCGCTGCGGCCAAAGTCCAGGGATTGAACCCGATCTGTGGTGGTTAACTTATTACGGTTCCGGTTCCCTGCTCTGTGATTTATACACCCAGAGTCCTCCGGCCTTACCCTAAAGCGGTTCGGATTTTGTAATGAGATGACGGTGAATCTGCAAGCAAACTTTATTTATTATTCTACTCGTCTTACAGACAAGCAGACTTCAGCGTAAACCAGTTAGGACAATAGGACAGCGAACGTGAGAGAACCTCCAGTTCAACCGTTCGCCAGCCACCAAAAAGACGAATTTCCCTGGGAATTCCCGTTGACTTCGAGCATCCAAGCAGCCGTTCGACTGGTTGGATGGCATTCTCAACGGTAACGACTAAAGCATTGTTATCATAGGGGAGGTTACCTGCAGCATTGAAGATGACGCGGATTTATTATCCGTCCGCGAGTGAAGCTGTGGCATTTACGCCAGTGCATCAACTCTGATGTTAGTGGTTCGTAGTAAACTTGCATTGAAAAGGTAACGTGAACAGGTACGGCGGTACTATTAAGACGAATGTTACGTCGCAGAAAGTTTAGTATTTTAGAGACGTCGAAAGTGATCTCACTACAACCCCCCCCTGTTGGGTAACTTCATTTTCTTTCACTAGGTTATCACTTGTCCACTTTGCATCTTGCGGCAGTCGGCCGCGAGATCAGCAGTATATGTTCAGTGTATGCGAACGAATTGCAGGCGTCCTTCTTGTATGTCCTAGACATCAAAGTCTGTACATGCCTAAAGACCGAATAGGGGAATTGGCCTGCCACTCTTTATCAAATGTACACTTCCTAACTTATTCGTTAGTTGCCCATTGGTGCCATCCGATGAGGTCGACTGAACGTAAACGTCGGTGAGCAAATGCATCAAGACGATTCACGCTTTCCACTGTGAGCGGCTGAGTTTCGCAGTCGCAGATTAGCACACTCTGTGCAGTCGTCTTTTATTATCGACCCTTAAGCTTCAGAAATGCCTATCCGTCAACATTTAGATATTAACTAACTGTATTTTAAGTTATATTCAAAGCCGGATGTGCTTCTTTTTTCTCCGTAGTCGAAATAGCTCAGCCATTAATGGTTGATCTGCAACCATCCACCACGGGCTTTGGAGATGTGATCTAACTGGGTCATATCATTATCGACGTGGGCCACCAGAGTTGACTGACGGAAAGTTTATTGAGATTCTGTATCTGCGTGCCAAACTGGTTTACACTGAATTTTGTTCAAAACCATGTTGTTTCGCGATTGTGCTTTTGCAACATATTGGGGAAACACTTCAGAAGATTCCTGACAATTTCACAAATATAAGGTGGTATTGGATTGGTCCTAGGTCGATTGTTTACGAGCATCATTAGCATAATGTGCAATGGACTGGGAAACTCATCTGCCGTGATTCCACAACTTTTAACAATCTATGCTGTGTTGGTGATGTCAAATAGATATATCAGAAAAGCATCACTAGCGGCGATTTGACATTTCGACAGAGTGTTTTGGTAGCTACGAACATTGGGATAAAGCTATATGAAGCATGCCTGTTCAGTGTACTCCCGTGTGGTAACAAAGTCTAGTCTAGTTGGACGTCAACAATTCGGGTTTAAAGAAATTTCAGAGTGGAACTGGAATTGTTCAAGAAAACAGACTACTGTAACATAGAATCTAATTTCTCACAGTGTGGTGGACTGTCAGGCAGGTGGTGCGAGCATTCTAACTCTCGGTGGAATACCTCAACACAGGGGAGGGGCAAAAACCCACCGCGAGTGGGTGGAGGACGGCGTGGGCGACCGGATCGGACCAACGGGCGAGACGTAGCAGCCGAAATAGAATGAACGATCAAATTGAAGGCAAGATTATTCCAACACTCTCAGGAATATCTCGGCACGGCTGTGGAGTACGGTCAAAGCCCACCGTAGATAGACGGAGGACAGCGCGGGCGACCGGACAAGCCATCGCTCAAATAAATCGGATCAACGGACGAGGACTAGCGGGCGGAAACCTCCCGGATAGAAGGCGTAAATCACACACCTAAACCGGGTAGAAGTGCACACAACGTGTGAGCGGCAACCGGGGGGTGTTGTGGACTGGAATTGTGATTCAAAATCTCAAGTCCACGTGTGGCATGGGAACTAGCGAGTTAGACAATAAAGATTGTGCTTTATTGAACGCCTTTTCGCTACAGCAGTAGTCATATCGAAATCTATGATACCGTCATCATTGCGACATTAGTGATACGAGTCACGGTGCCGTATAAACTAGCACTCGGTGAAATATGTGTGCCTGTAAATCTCTCCTCCAGGCGCTATTTGCTTGACTGTTCTAATGCTAATCAATTATTTGGTTAAAATATTTTTGTTTGAACACCTTGTTCCACTAAACGGAACCGATTGACGATTTCTACATCGACAGCCACATGAATATCGGTGAACCTCACTATATCAGATCACTGCTTGCTGTCATACATATCCAGTTTATCAAGCCACAGCCTTACGTAGGACCATCTGGTTTTTCAGCCTGGTGGAGTGATGGACAGGGTTAAAACTCCTGTTAGCTCGAACACGAACTGCCTTATCATGGTGATAGATTTAGTGACTGTTTTTCCGTGCGATTTGCAATCGGTTGACGACTCACTTACCAACGATTTTGCGGTTTTCTTACAAAATTTTATCTTCCTACAGTGTTTTCGTCATTACCAACATAGGTAACTGACAATCTATTTGCCGTGTCCAAACCGTCTAGTCTAGCTTAGTTGTTTGTCTCATTTGTAGTGACAATCAGTGTAACCATTTCGGCTGATCACACGGCTTCTGGATGTCTTTATACTTGGCTGTTTGTTTTTACGCCATGTCCAAACATATCGGACAACCTTTCTCCTCGGCACACTTGGTCTCCATTTTATTTGCATCCTGCCTTTATATTTGAGGTGCTAATCTATGACAGAAACAGCGGCTTCGCAGAACACACATTGAGATTCATTTCATTGATGTGTCATTACTGCCGTCAGCCTGATCTGTTTCTCTCTGGTTTACTACTGGTGGTCAATTCAGGTTTATTTGTTCGGTCAAAGTAATCTTTTTGTGCTATTGTTACTTCTGTGTCTGAACCGTTTGAAAGCGTGCGTATCCCGTATGTCTTGCTTCGTCATACGACTCCTAAGTTCAGTTCGTAATGCTCACACTCCGGTTACTCCTCGGTAAATATGAGGAGCATTTATCTTAAGGCTAGATTAGAATTTCTGATCAACCAGAGACATTCGTTGTCAAGGTTAACAATGTTTATATCTATGTAATATAGGAATAACAACTAATTTCTCCCAGACCATCTTGTCCCAGAAGTTCGGGTACTGCATTTTATTGACTTATATCTTACTACTATTTTATAATTGAAGTAGCTATCCGTTTATTTCATCTTCAGACTGCTAAAGATATGCTTTTACTGTCGTGTGCTATATCTAATATGTGAGCACTATAATCTTAATAGTGTTACAGTGATCTAACCATAAACTAATAAACTTTTGTATTCCATTCTACATATGTTGCTTTACGTTTCGTCTATTTGAAGATAGTTAATGGCACTTTAGCCTTGACTAAATTACTCCTTCCGTTTGAAAAGTATTTTTCAAGATCAGATCGTCAGTGCATACTTGAATAAACAGCTAAAAAGAACTCCTCGAGTTTTTTTTTGTAAAATTCATTCTTATATTTGAAAACATTAAGCACTGGCAGTTGATACACATTTTCCCCCATTTATTCACTTAGTGTTATTGTGCCAAATAGGTTTTGCGAGAAAACAGCCCCATAAATCCACGAAAATCAATCATACATTTCTGGGTTCATGTGCACACGAAACACTTAAAATCAATAGACCATATAAAGCAATCCCTCATTCAGGGCAGTGTAAGGTTACTTGGTTCGTATATACAAGTGTATTCCAGTTACGTTTATTGACTCATTTTAAACAGCACGTACGTTTGTCTGATTTTCTGTGCATTCGTTCAGATAATGAATTGTGTAAACCCTCTACCCCTAAACCAATCGTTCAGTCCTATACCTTTTTCTGTTTGTCTGTTGCAAGCCGGCGGTTACCCGCAGGACATTCTTCACTACTGAAGAAAAAGGACACAACAGTAGTTAACAAATGATACAAAGTTGATAAATCCAGTGTAAACTAACCGTGTGAATAACCTGTGATGATAGGAATTAACCACAGACAACGACAAATTTGTGTCATTTCTTCGGTTCTTCAATCGGCAACATGCACCGTTCTGTGAACCGCTGCCCGGTATAACCATTCGCGCCCAGTTTGGCAGCAACTGTCTCCACGCTTCGCTCCTATTTGATGCATTCAACACAAAACCCAGCACGCGAATAGGCGTAATACTACATCTTATGATACGAATAAAGAGATAAGCTAGTTAGTTTATTCAAAGTGTACCGAATCCACCATATCGGTGTCACTGATTACGATACTGCACCATACTTGATAGCACCTCTGACCCTTTGGCTTCTCAGTCTGACAGCCCCACTGTTTATGTGGTGGTTCCACCATATACAAGCACTCTTGGGCAAACAGCGAATGTTACAAGCAGAGGAGTACGAGAATATGCTTTGTTTAAATAAGTCAAATTTTACAACCGTAAAGCAGAATAGAATGAACAGATACAGAATGTATCGGCCATTTCGCCGAAAGGTTCATATCTTTCCGTTATTATAAGCTGTACATTAGTTTTGAACAACGACTCACGTTTGCACCGTTCGCATCTCTGTCAGCAACTATCTTGGCAGACAACATGGTAGACTGATGACTCTAACGTACCATCACCAAGGCTGAACGAGATCGCAGACTTCTGTCGTTTGTAAACTAGCACCGCACCCCTTTTGAGAAGAAAGCACGCTTAATACTAACTAAGCGTTCTCGCCAACTTGTTCAAAACGTCCAACATTTGTTGGTATTTGGCTCCTGAACTATACTGCTACCTTGACGAGATGATCGGGCTTGTGTGCTGTTTTGTTCTGGCGAGCTATGCTGACTAGGACTCTGGTCCGTCCAAGTGCAACCTTGTCAGGCAGGCCATAAGGGAGCAGTCAGTCGAATAGCAGTTACACTCATTGGATTGTACGTCACACTGCCGATCGCATAGGAGTGCTTGGGTAGCGAGGCACGATCCCATAGACACACAGCAGAACTATTTTCATAGTTACGGCACTGCTGTCTTCCGTATCTAGAAGAAGAGGCTTAGAAAAGGTACCCTCAAATAAAGAGCACTTTCATCGCCCAACGGTTGACCGTGAACGCCGACGTATTATCCTATACGGTCGAAAAACGTCCGGTATGTAGCTTTGAGTACATACACTGAGCGCACCATTACTCAGAATCAGGCTTTATTGTCTTATTCATTGCGCCCTCGGATTAGGCAAGCCGTCCGCTGCCAAGTGAGTCAGACTCTTAAGTCAATGGCTGCGGGCAGGGTCTTTCAGGAAAACCCTATATCCTGTTATCTCGTAGGGCAGACTTTTGAGTTAGAGACTTAGGGTGGGTTCCCTCAAGTCAACCCTCTTCCGCAGCATAAAAGCTCGGGAAGTATCACAAGTTGTCGTTCACCTGACAGTAACATTATTCATCCAACACGACTTTATCCTACCACTTTACCCACCCCAAGTCTTGTGCTTTCCATGTGCCTTCAGGCGATAATTGTTTCCTGAGGCCGAGACAACTAGTAAACACTTGCCGGGCTGAACATTTCGAAGAACAGTTCAGCTGGTCTAAATCAGATAATGTGCACAACGGAACCCGATTGGTCAGTTATTGTGTTCCAGACCGCCTTCCGTCGGAAGCGGAAGTGGTCCTGCAGCTTACGTTATTGAAGTGTGATAGAGGTGCTGGTTAACACCTCTTCCCTTCTTCTCTTTTCAAGGATGGTGAGGAGAGGTTGATATAACAACTCTTCCGGACGATTTGGGAGACTGAAGAGGTACCTCGTGATTGGTGCCTATCAACAGTACGTCTCGTTTTCAAAAAGGGGCCCGAAGTCTATGTGACAACCACAGAGGCATCACTCTAGTGTTGGTTGCGTCCAAGTTATTCACGGGTCTCATTTTATTTCGGCTCACTAAGCCCAGAAAAAGTCAGATACGTGAAAAACAGGCAGGATTCCGATCCGGTCGAAGGTGCGTTGATCACATTTTTACTTTACGACGGATCTTGAATCATGGGCACTCTTATGGGCAGCCGACAGTGGTGATCTTTCTGGACCTGAAGGCTGCTTTCAATTCATTTGCTCGTAACGTTCTCTGGAGCTGTCTTCTTCAGAAGAGAGTACCAGGGAAATACGTGAATCTATTGAGATCACTGTATGCTCACTCTACAAACAAGGTGAGAGTTTATGGACAACTGTCTCGGGCGTTCATCACTTCTAGTGGTGTTGGTCAAGGGTGTCCGATTTCCCCTTTCTTCTTCAATTTTGTCATGGATGACTGTGTAGGGTGCACCTGAGGAGTCTAATGAACTTGTCGTTGAGCTTCTTGCTGGCACTAGATTGACCGATCTAGAGTATGCGGACGACGTTGTCTTACTTAGCCCCTCTGCCGAAAACATGCAGACCATGTTGAACAAGATGAGTGATCTGGCTGGTTTATATGGAATAAGCTTCGCATCTTCAAAGTGCAGTGTTGTTTCAAGACTGAGGCATTTCCAGCCCTACTTTTTTCATTGCAGGTAATCCGCTTGAGACTGTGGACAGTTTCATGTACTTGGGTAGCATTATCTCGTCAGCTTGTAATGTTGCTGATGAGATATCAGCGAGGATAACAAAGTCACTAGTTGCGTTTGCAAAACCGTGTGATCTGTGGTGTCGAAATGACGTTCGGTTGTCACTGAAAGGAAGAGTATATAATGCTTGTGTACGTTCTGTTTTGCTCTATGGTTCGGAAACGTGGCCTGTTCGCAAGGGAGATAGCAACAGGCTTGCTGTGTCTGACCATCGTAGTCTCCGCCAGTTGGCCCATATTAAGTGGAATGATCGCGTGAGCAATGTGGCCGTTTGCCTGCGCGTATTTCGAAACGCTCGGGATGCGCGATCAATTGGTCAACTACTCACGGTGCATTGCTTGCGATGGTTGGGTCACGTACTCCGTATGCCAGCTGCTCGTTTACCGTACCGGGCATTATATACTGAGGCCACCAACAGTTGGGTAAAACCGCGTGGTGGTCAAGCAACAGCGTGGTCACGACATATGAAGACCTTGACTGCTCTATTGAGCAGAGTGGGTAGGTGTCGCCTGTCTGGATGGGGTTCTCGTGATCACCCAAACCGCTGGTTAGAGACGCTATCCGAGATTGCGATGTGTCGCAGTGAATGACTTACCTGTATCCATACCGTTTCTAGTTATTCCACTCAGTCTTCTTTTATTAATTTTCAGACTTCCAATTAGTAACGTTTACTTCTAAGGTATTCCACTTCACTGTTAAGGTGATCGGCGGCCCGAGCCTATAGTATCTTTTGGTCATGCTCATGGCTGTTATGGTGATGATGGACTCAGGCTACTTGAATTGCCCTTCATTGACGTGCTTCACGTTGGATCTGAGCCGTTCGTTAACTTAGTTGCTGTTTATTTATCTTTTGTATATATCACCGTTTTTGGTATAGATGACAGGCTATTTTTTGCGTGTTCGTGTAACGGCAACATACACAGAGTTCGGGGCATTGGTTTTTTTAATCGATGGAAAAATTGGTGTTATATCGTATTTGCATTTTCTCATAATTTTAAAGATACTATGCATTATTGAACTTCAAGATGAAATATGGCCTCCATTTTTCGATGTTTTGGGCCTCGTTCACTGTATGCAGTCGACCTGCCATCCAACCTGTAAACCGGGTATCATTCGAGTTTCGTTCACTTATCAATCATTATCGATCCTGCTTGCACATTCTCAGAGGGATACAACTGAACGATTTTTTGAGGGAAATGGTTTGACGTTCATTCATATGCAAATTAGCTGTTATGTTTGTCGGAAAGCGCTTGGTTTGATCTTCATCAGCAATGCACTAATTTCTCCTGATGATCGTGACACAGAGAAACGAGGTCGTTAAAGGGGAATTTGTCCAGTTGGACCTCGAATATGATTAATGTGGAAGGCCTTGAATGACCTGTTGGGTGTAAATATCATCGCAATTCATTTGAACTCCATTTGTTCCAAAGCAACCTTTTACAGAATCTTGAGGGACGCGTCATTTGTGATTAGCCTATACTTCGACTGTTCGCCGGAAAATGGAATGATTACTACAGACAGATTGACGTGCATTGTGGAGAGGTGAACGATAAAAACTACTGGTAAGTAGTTTAGCAGATTGTATAATTTAGAAGAGATCCATTTGCAAAAAATCTGGACTTTGGCTGGATTCGAACCAGCGACAGAAACAACACGCCCAAACGCGGCAAGCGCTCTACCAGCTGAGCTACGAAGCCACGCCGGAAGCTCAGACATTTCACATTTGGACCTAGTTACCCACCCAACCAACTGTGTCATATGGAATCCACCAAATGATCCAGCCGATTGACTGCCCAAGCAGGATTTCTCGATCAGTTCACGCTGGAATCCACCAACGCCACCGATGAGCATTGACATTAAATTACTGATAAGTAGTTTGGCAGATTTGATAATTTAGAAGAGATCCAATTGTGAAAAATCTGGACTTCGGCTGAATTCGATCCGGCGACAGAAACAAATCGCCTAGGCGCGGCAAATACCCTAACAGCTGAAGTACGAAGCCACACCGGTAGCTTAGAAATTTCACACTTCGATCTGGTTATCTGCCCAGCCAAATGTGGAATTTCGGAGCTTCCGGTGTGGCTTCGTAAATCAGATGGTAGAACATTTGAGTATGTTTCTGTTGATAGTTCGAATCCAATTGAGGTCAGTATTTTTCACAGTTGGGTCTCTTCTAAAAACTCTTCGTGTTTTATGTACCTGTTGGAGAGATGCACCACTGCTATAGCTTGAGAACAGGCTTACTGTTGCACAGTCAACGTTTTTTCCGGAAGCAGGCTCTTGCCGATCTTGGCTACCTTTAACTTCGACGGCAGATTCGAAGTTTATGTTTCCCGCAGAGAAAGAATGTGCTAACACTTTCATGTCGTTTGTAGCCATTCTTTGGCTTAGTGCCTGGTGGACTTCACACATTCCAGCACAGCGGTTGTTCAGTTTATGCTACTAAGGTGGCAAACATGTAAATTACGCAGCAGAACATTGATTCGGTGAAGTAGTCTACGCACAGTGCATATCTGAATTCAATCGAGAGCCTTCTGAATTTGTTGGTGTGCCAAGTATGTGGAAACGGACATCCCGGTGTGTCAAAATCGAAACTGCTAGAACAAGTCAGACACTCGTATCTACATTCCTTAACAAACAATCTTCACAGGCGGCGCTTAGAATTTCCTTAAAAAAAACGCCGTATTTTATTTAAAAACTCTACACATCACTTCGAATCGAGTTGTCTTTATAACTATGCAACTAGACAGCTTTGATTCGTCACATGTATGTGGCCTTTTACTAATGATTAGCGCATAACATATGCTCCAATCTTTGTGTTCTTTGTAATTACATATGCACACAAAAAATAGTCTCGTCTGTATGCATTACCGAGATGTATGGAGCAAATTTAGTATCCGTGTAATTGAGTCGAAGTGAATGTTGAACTAATCCTAGAGGACAGCCCTACCGTAAAATGCAAATAACTAGAATCTACACAAGCTTAAAGGAAACACAAGGTCTCAAATTCAAGGTAAATAATGAATTGTGTTCATGTATTAATTTGAGCTGAATTCTGTTAGGTGAACGACTTTACGATTGTGATTAGTTTGAAAAATGTTTTGAAGGTGTGTTTCATTCGAATGTATTCAGACTGCACAAACGATGGAAAAGCTTCTGTTTGATGGTTTCACTGTGTTCTGTTTAATCGAAAGTAATAGAATGAATCTATCATCTGACGCGGCATGGAGGCACATATCGATCTGCGTCCTCATTTCTTGTATTCTGGCCAGTCGCGTTCTTAAAACGATCCTGATGCCTAGCAACAAAACAGCATTAATTGTCACGAAGTGCTTTATCCGTACGAGTCTGGGAAACAGGATAACTTAAGATAAATAAGTCTTACTAATATATCATGTATCATCATTTTTACGGACACTTGCTATTACCATCTGAGGAGAACAAATCTTTCCATAGTAGATAGAATGTGACGAACAATTGTTTTCGTTACTTTTTTGTTCTTCTACTACTGAGATTGTCAAATGTTTGGACAGTTCTCTGTCGTATCGTCGTGCCCGACTTACGTTACCACTTTTTTCAAAATGGTTCATTATTTTGTCGCATCGTCCATTGCCTTTCCGACTGAATGTACATGGAAACTTGGGCGTTTCAGACGGTTTATCGCCTAACATCGCTACACACGTTATGTAGACAAAAAGCCTCCAACTACTGCCGTGGCCTTTCCTATAGTGTTTACCGAGTCTAATACAGAAATGTGACGAAAAGATCATCAAATGGAATTCACTCACACAACAATATCACCAGCCACTAATTGTTGTTGACATTGTGTAATATTTTCATTGAATCCCTTCGTCCAAACGCTAATCCAACCACTAAATGTTGGTGTAATACACTTCTTCAGAAGTTACCACAAACAAATGTTGTTTTGGCATTTGATTGGGCTGGCCGATTCACTCCCACATGCGTAAGTATATATTTGTGTTATCCTGCGAATTGAGTTCGATAGCAGTTGCTGCCTGTTGGCTCACGTGGCTCTTGGTTGCTGTAAATCTGATGCCGTTCTCGCAAATACTCTTTTTTGCCCCTTAGTCAACGACCTGCACACATGTTGCCGTATTGAATATCGATGCGATAACTGAATTTATTTAGGTGGATGCCCAGATTGGGAGGGTGTAAGATTTAAGTGATGGCAACTGAATAAATTGAAAAGCCGGCACCTTGTCGCAGTTTCTGGACCATTTTCAGGCACGCAGTCTGTAAGGACAAAGATGTAACAAAAGTCTTGCTGTCTTCCTTCAGAAGTTTCGATAAAATCGCGTCAACAAAAATGCAGCATTTCTTAAAAAAATCATTTCACTTTTTACTGAGAACACAACGAAGTGCTCTTGATTCACTATCATGACCACTATCACCAGTATAAGCCCGGTTAAAATAACAGCTTTTTTCGGTAAGTTGAGGAGCTATCACTCGCTCGGGTATTACTGGTTGTCCAACTGATTGTTTGTACGGGTTCCTTTTCATCGGTGTAACCTATCACTTTTTGAAAACGTTGGGCGACGTTCCAACAACTCTGTCTGAAAGACCAATATTTGTTTGACCACATATTCTACGAAACCCAAAACGTTCACACATTCGGGTTACTTCTTCGAATTCGAATCGGCGGAGTAACTCCATATACTACGTAGGTGATCGCATTTTGGCCATATAACTCCCATTCTTTGTACGAATTTCTTACTGTAACACACAACAGATTTATACATCTAAGGTTTATTTGTTCAGTTGAGGCACTGTGACGTAACTTTGTAAACACTGTGAATCGTATTGTTAGTGGGATTCTCCGAACGGGAAGTTATCGCGTTGGTTGTTTTTTATACTTCCCACTGTCAAGATGAATACCACTCTTCCATTTGTTTAGATTGGAAATGGACAGCTGATCAGTGAACGATGAGCTATATCAGTCTGTGACCGATCGATGAAATTGGTATTGGAGAAACATAATAAACCAATTGTAATGTTTGTTTTATTGAAATAACATGTTTGTCAAGCGAACGTCACGTAATATTATGTGACATGCTAAACGAGATCAGATGGAGAACGTCACCTGAGTGTGGATCATTCACCTGAGTTCCTAACATTTGATTTATATATTTTGTTTGTGAGAAAAGTCCGCCACACAGAGTACTACTAATGAGCAGTTTGACAGATTGATGATTTTAGATGAGACCCAACTGTGAAAAGTCAGGGCTTCGGCTAGATTCGAACCAGCAACAGAAATACCATGCCTCTACGCGGCAAGCGCTCTATCAGCTGAGCTACGAAGCCACGCCAGGAGGTCGGAAATTTCACATTTGGGTGGGTAACCGAGTCTAAATGCGAAATTTCCGAGCTCCTGGCGTGACTTCGTAACCCAGAGTACTGCCGAACATCGATGCCGTTTTGTGTTGAGGCATCAGGCGGGATAATTTTAACTGTGAATTCTGGTTCAAGTAAACGGTTAGTCACACGACTAACATATTGAGGTTCGAGTAAGCGTCATAATGTGTACGTTGGCATTCATTGATCATGGACGAGTGTTGTTTTGCACATAGGTGTGGCGTTGGTAGTGAATGAGCTTCGACTTGGGGTACGGTCCAAAATCATTTTCGTTCATTCATATCGGCCATTAGCTTGACCTGAAGGTACTGTGGCTCGGACGTCTGCTCATGATATAATTCAACTTCAAATGGAAGCTACGAGAACAATGCTGCCTCAGCATTCTGTCGTTTATGTTCGTACCAATTTATAAGGTGAATTTGCGTTTCCAATTTCATTTCTACTAACAGGTACACTTTTACCCAGCTGACATTGATCTTGCTCTAGTTTTTAACTTGATAAGGTTGCAGCAACCCGAAATATACAATAACTGATGGGTTTCAATTTAGTGCGATCGGTTTAACTTCGTTTTCTTTCTGTTATACGCAAAGATTTTACACGCCTTACTCTAGCGGAATACATATATTCCTCATATCTGTCCATTCCATTTGGGATGGCTTTTGACATTCAGGCACATTTATTTCCTTCTATGTACTTCTTAATAACACCCTGTTTTTGTCCTTCAGCAGGATTGTGTTCATGATCAGTTGGATGCCGACGCTCGACCACTTCTTGTATCTGATGATGTGGTTGCATGTGCTGATCACGTGGCTCAGCTGCAGGAGCAACAGCAGCAACAACAACACCAGTCCGTTCGAGGTTAGTTGTCACACAGCCTGGTCTGAGAAGCCTTTCAAGCCTATTTGTTCTGAATTCTATTATAATCCTAATTGCGTTCGATAGGAAGTGATTGTTCAGTAGTTGGGTTCGGTCATGCCACCTAGACAGTTCTTGAGTATGCGTAGACGTTGATGGTTGGATTAGCTACGGAACAAGTTAGTCACGTATGAAGACATTAAAGGATGATGTGGGTTAATATGGTTCGTTGACGTGAATGTTTTTCTCTTTAACCGAGCTATCTCTTAGTTACGAGTAACAGATATAGTTGAGCTGTTGGTTGTCTTGTAGAGATGCTTTCTTGTTTGCAGTTTGGTTTTTGTTTCTATTCTGTCGAATCTTCTGACTTGGACATAAGATATTTTTGTTAATTTATTTCAACTCGTCTTTTATTTCTAGATTAAAGTTGTGTGACAGTCGAGCATTATTGTCAGTGAACAATGTAATAACGATGACAATAAAGGTGATTACTAATTGAGCATCTGGCTATCATAAATTTAATATCATTTACATTTGCTTCACAACATTTCAGTTAAATTGAAATGGCACTAGTCGTTAAGCTTGGTAAGCTGTATGTTAAAATATCTTTCGTCGAGTCATGGACTGAAGTTAATAGCATTGTTACCGTCTGCTACTGAGGTGAGCAAGCATATATGTTAATTCAGTTGTGAGGACAGTGGCGCAGAGGTCAACACTGAACGTGGGTTCCAGTCAAACACTCGAACGTAGCAAGGATATGTATTACTGGCCAGCTCCACGAAAGACGAAATTTGAGCCTAGTGCTTATTGTCAAGAGGGTTTGGCTGAGAAAGCTAAGTAAATGCGAAAGACGCAGTCGAGTGTCAACAGCATCCAAATTACACTGGTACTGCTGCCTACTAGTTGTTCGTACTGAATGTGATCGCCTTATAGGTTTAGTTGCTTTTGGTCAACTGCACGTAACCTGTGTCCACTCGAATTGTGGATTTTATTAGTGGAAACGTTTCAATGATCCTGAGCCGCTTTGCGTCACTAATTTGCAACACACCAGCTTCTGTTTATCTTCCCAAGCGTTAGTAGACACATTCATCGCTCGTTACGCACTGGATGCCTTTTAGGAGCAGAAGGCCAGGTATTACCTGCTGCGGTCAAGACTTTGCAACGGTCGTTTCCAAATATCTTAATCCGTCTCCGAACTATATCTCGGTGACCAGAAAAGCTAGTGCGATACATAGGACATTATGGTTTGGGTGCTTCCCTTTCCTGTTCAACTGAGTATGTTTTCATCTAGAGTTGAATGCACAAGCTTGTCAGCCATACCTCGTGAGATATCCAGTTCATTGAGATAGTGCATCGTGAGGCCCCAAAGATTTCCTAGCACTCTGTTCGCTTCCTCACTCTAAATTGTTCATATACTGTATACTTGTCCTCTTACGCCTATTACGAATTGTTGTCCCCGAAGTCATCCTTTCGGAATACAGTCAGTGTCCTTCTAATGCTATGATTTACCCAACCTGGAACATACCGCCTAGTTTTGTCTCGACAGCGTTGTCAGTAGATGAATGAGGAACTATTACATATCCATAATGTTAGTTCGAGTTTTCAAACAGTGTGATCACTTGGGCAACTTCAAAATGGCGTACGATCTCCAATTCAATTCATTGTCCGTTAAAGTATGCTTATTTCATGGTTGAGCCTTACGTTCTTACTTACTCCATGGTCGTTTATTGTCATCGTTCGACATCGACTCAAATGTCAATGATCATGTTAGGCTTTCTTTGATCCGTGAAATTCCAACGATTTTGAAGCTAATTTGGTCTTTCTTCGCCTTCTCTAATCTTATTATCGTGAAATGTGTGAACGCGCATCGGCGCGTAATAAACTAGGATGGCAGAAATATCGAACCCACATTCCTATCAAATTAGTTGATTCAGTCAACTTTTCGATTCTCATACAGCTTCTGTTAACAGTGTCTCATTTATTGTTGTGATGATCGTTCGGAAGGTAGTAACGGTTCACACATTATATGGCACGAAGTTCACAAACCCTAAATCTTTGTATTGGATAGATTTTCTTCCTTAGAGATTGTTCTC
This sequence comes from Paragonimus heterotremus, assembly GCA_013368495.1. NCBI lineage: Eukaryota > Metazoa > Platyhelminthes > Trematoda > Plagiorchiida > Troglotrematidae > Paragonimus > Paragonimus heterotremus. The sequence goes on from LUCH01002314.1 coordinate 62,026, forward strand.
CCAACAGAGTCGTGTTATGACGGATTTTCGAAGCATTCTGACTGTCAATGTATTCAATATGATTTCCTGGTATCGAGTTGGTTGTATTGAATATTAGCTGTTTGTGTCACTCCACTTCTTGGATCATAGAACCTATGTTATTAGTACTGATGTCAGCTGGAGGCAGTGACCAATACACTAGTGAGTCATCCTTTTGGCATTGATGCTTGCCACCGTCAGTTGATATCACAGGTTCATTGCGTTTTGTGATAGATGGTTTTGCATAACACTAACTACAAACCTCTTGAATACTACACGTTGTTTATAGTATATGTGCATGTCTGTCATCATGTTCACATTGTACGCGCTATTTGATTCAGTAACAAGCTTATCTAGATTCATCCGTAATCTTGTTAGGTTGATTACCATTAATCCAGATCAAAAAGTGAGCTTGTCCTGTTGCGTTACCTCACTTCTACTCAATGGTTCAGTGTCATCACTCTGATTGACTTACATGAATGTGTGGTTATCGTCAGCTCTGCCATCACGAACTAGTGCATTTTAGCAAGATAAAATAAGAAGCCATTCTGAGCTTGGTGAACATAACAGGGTTCGCAGACCCCTTTGTGGCGAAGGGTCGTTGAATTCTTGGATAGAAAACAGTGATATACATCTTTTGTACAACAGGATTACCTCTGCCACATTACTCTGCATAGCATCCTCATCGCACTTGGAGCCAAGTCTGGTGTACATCTTTGAATTGTTCAGCTCGTTCTACTCCATTATTTAATCATGGACTGCATGCTGTCTTACGCTAGATTTCGTTTGCTGTACTTACATCTTTCAGAGCAGAATAATTGTACAATTATGTGATTAATCGAAAGAATAACAACGGAATTATGCTGTCACATGTTACCACCAGGCCAGTCGATAGATATTTGCCGACACAACACATGATTCACTTGACTAACTGTATGTTTTAGATGTTAGTTGTACTTGGTCTTGCTTGCACAGATTCACTGGCCTAACTTATCGTACGCCGTATACCCACATACTTGAGACAGTGACTTCATTATATTCGCAACGATTAATAAAACGACTTCATAATCCTGTCTTCCTGTTATGGCTGATTTTCTTAGATGTTATTTCTCGTTGTATGAAACGTATGGCAAGTTGTCTGAAATCACTTCTATTCCTGAACTCTCTTGTATCTCCAGGTGAGGTTTAACACTAAGTAAACAGCTATACTGGAAGACAAAAGCCATTAAGGTTTGTGTCAACGACCATCATTCGGAATCCCATGGCGATCATGTCATGTACGATGTAATAATGTATGCATAGAAACGATGCACTAAGGCTGTTGTTTATGACGTCGTGTTTCAATTGAGCTTGTTCCCAGTTACTGACAAAGATGATCGTTTGGACTGAAGCCGCATACCCCACGGGTGTTGATCCGGACGAGATCACCAGTACGCGATGTTTTGTGGAAACCTATCTGCTTGGTTTTCTATCTTATGATCTTGAATTCATTCTGTAGAGTAACGACGCCATCTACGAATCCTACGAACATGAGGGATTGCGTATGTTTCTCTCTGTGCTTAATTGCCCTGGAGGCACGTGACCCCTGTATGCATCGGTGATATGGCAGTACAGTGAAAACTTTCTATTTTCTGTTGGCCTCATAACTTTATGGTCGTTTACACCTATGGAAAAAATAAGCCGTTTCGGTTATTGATACTCTGGGCGTGTGTTCAGGTTCCAGTTGACTACGAATGTACTTTTACTAAACCCACATTTATCAGCAGTACCGAGATGGCGTATTTGTGGTTTAAGATTGCATAAAATACATCTGGTGCTTAGGTACGTGACGCATGAATCACCTCTAACCCTGCTAGCCCACTTATCGATAAACTAGTCACTGCCGGTCGTTAGTTGATTTTGTGGATCCAGACAATTTTGGTTTGGGTTACTATCTCTGCGTAGTCTTCCTGTGAGGGTAGATGACGAGGAAGTATAATTCTCAAAGACAATAATAGCGACGCTTCTATTGAAAGACTTCCTACAAAAATCACTCACGAGATCAACGATGTGTTTGTAAACAAATTGCGATTGCACTAAAGTAACTGACATTTTCCTAATTGGTGGCCGTATCAAACGGTATTCTTTTCCAACAAGAAATTTCCTCTGTGGAGAGCGAGAGGCTTATCTTCGTGGAATCTTCTCCTTATGGCATTTGGACGGACATTTTAATCTGGTAAATTGGATGTCACTGTGATGGTAAATGGGACAACAGTGCTTTTATCAAAACAACCAAAATGGAGATGCGCTGGTGATTATTATCGCGTTATCATTAAGATTGTTCTCCTTATTCTGATTTACCGCGAAGCATACAAAAGGAAACACACTGTCGGGTGACTGCAGCTGGCAGTTTGCGCTGATGATTGCCAAACCATCGTGTACACTGATGGGAGATCATTTGTTTAGACAGACAATGTATGCTGCTCTGACTAGAAGATAAATAAAACTAGTATTACACCACCCGATATGTTGTACAATTTCGTTGCACACAAGCTGTTTAGGCACGGATCAACGGTGATCAGAATGCAAGAAGAGTCTTCGGTTCACGTTGAACACGCGTCAGTTGAGTCAGTAATTGTCAGATTCCAAACGAAATCTCCTATCGTTTGCACACTCACATTTGTAAAAGTTCTTGCTGAAAAGTGCTGTTCACATTTCCCGACGGTAATCAGGTGGGCGCTACTTCGAAGTGGTTCGGGGAACAAAACTACTATTGAATTACTCTTAGACTGGGTGAGGTGTTGATCAGATTTTAGTTTGCCAGATCAATGGGTGGAGATTTCTTACGAACGGATTTATATTCCTGAATGATTCGCCTTGGGGCCTGTTTGAGTGATCTGGGCTTGGCTTGATTTTACCGATCTTTCCTGAAAGACTGAGCCTATATTGCACCCTTAAGAATATTTCCTGTACCGTCTCAAAAAAGAGGGTCATCTAGTGCAAAAAATCCAATCCGTTAAAAGCATTTTTTGGACAGAATTGTATCTTCCTCGAAAGAACACTGCACCACACACCCAGCGATAGTAGAATGACGAACAACACGGCCACCCACCATTTCGTATTAAAGTCCCCGGGCAAACAAGTTAGCCGTATAATACGAATGCACCCGACAGTCTTCATTGTAGTTGTGGACGAATAGGACCCAGATTGGTCTACTCCGTTGATCACAAGTCGTAAGTGCCACTCGCCAGGTTTGGAAACCCCATCATTAGCTATGACCATTATCCAATAGGCCGGTGCGTCGCCGTCAGTGTACTAACTGGATTTGTTAACTTTTTAAATCGATCTTGCTTATTCATGTATATTCTACCTTTCTCAGTATTCACGGTCAGCGTTGGATTAGAGCAGTTGAAGCCACAGTATAGTCTGACCAGCTCCATGAATGAGTATGCAGGTATTACAATAACGCTTGCAAGGCGGCTGTTATCCGGTTTCGGAAAGTGGTAGCATTCTGAGGGCATATGGACCCCGAAGTCTTATGAATCAACAGACAGGAGAACGACTGAACTATACTGAGTCGAGTTAGTTCGTTCGCCCAGTCTTCATGAGTGCACAGTTAAAGAGGTTGTAACGTGTGCGAAGGTTGCAGACCAATCGTCTCCCACACAACACTCATTGAGTAGGCTGACAGAAAGTGCGGGGTGGCGAGTGATTTATCTGCTTAAAGCGACGGACACGTTACAAGTGGGTGACGTCCATCCCCGGGGCTAGAGCTGTCACAGTCACTGAATAGAAACGTTGGAAGACAGGATCTCTTTGAATAGGGACCACAAAACATTGATATCACAGGACCTGTGCTCGAGAAAATCCTGCCACAAGTGTACTGGGCGGCATAAACGTAGCGTTCCAAGACATCGGCTGCTTTTATTCGCAGCAACCTCGGAAACAATGATTTCTGTATGCGCAAAACGAGGTAGAGTCGTCTGGTAGCAAATGCATTTGCGTATCGTAACAGTGGTTGCGAACAGAATACAGAAAGTCCTTGTTTGGCAAATTGCCGACTTCATTACCACATGATGCTCCGAAATCGAAGACATAACTTAGTTTATCTTAGTTAGTGCTCAGTAATTCTGTTTTCAAACGTCGTCCAGCTGCGCCAACATGTTTTTTGTTCATGTCTATTATTATAATTCACGTTTCATTCGGTGTACTATGCCTTCGGGAGGGTGAGGGCCCGGGCAGATATGTCCATTACCGTTTTCGTAGCACGGGCAGTAGCGGATCTTAAGTTCCGTTTAAATAACTAATATTCATGGCCCCTCGAAACAGAGCCTGTAAAACCAGTTCCAATGGGAGCTGTAGCCAATGAATTGATTTGTACGGGCCTTAATGTGTTCCCACCATTATTGTCTAGCACCACGCTTCTTCTTAGATATGTGGAAAAGTATCTCATTTACTCCCGTTTGTCCATTTTAATTTACATGATTAACAACAGCTGGAACAGAATCTGCTCCAATTAAGGAAGTCCATACTTCCACAGTCGGTCGCCCACGCGCTGAGCTACCCGGGTCAAACGGCACCTTGTTTCTGGATGTGAGTGGCTTGGCTCCGCGTAACGATTATTGTGCTCTGTGCGACACCCATGACTACTTGCACCGTGTCGATTTACCGCCCTACCTCATTTCGCCGTGTTATCATTGTCGTGAGACGCTGGCTCGGGAGGCGAAAATATCACCCGAGGTGCTTTTGGACCTGCACTTACAAGTCAGTGTTTGAGAGACAAATTGTCGCGATTTGTTTTGTGAAACATTTGAATTTATTGATTTAATGTTCATATTTCCATGCTTGCCACCCACAGCACAGCATTCCATGGCCCGCTTTTTTACAAGCGCGGTACAACCTCCCAACAGATGGTCGCCTTATTGAAGACCTTATTGCATATGACTGTCGCTGGCGCAGCCGACAGCCTTGTCGATGTTTACTCCCTTCCGGTGGCCCATTACTTCCGCCTTGTGTGGAATTTCCCTGGTTGTATCCTCCGGTGCATACTGTTTCTTGTATCGGAAGCGCACCAGTGATCAACACGGATCAGTCAATAATCGCCGCTACTCTGGACGCAGATAAAGAGAGCACGTCGATAGTAAATCCCGTCGTGGCGGTGTCAACGCCAGTCGGTACCGATGTAATTGCTGCACATCCAACAGTGGATAATCGACCACGGCTTAACGATCTGAAGAGCAGTACACGTAAGTTCTTGATCATTGGTCAGTGCAACAACTACATAAGTGCGCAGGACCAATCGGGAATTTGGAATGTTAGAAACCAACGGTTTCGCTGATTATCGGTAGCGTATTTGAGACGACCACCATTCTAGTGAGATCACAATATCCATAAGGGAATAACAACCAAACTGCAAGCCGCAACCATTTGTGATGATGCTTGACAGTCTGGAGAATGGACAATAGATGTCCTGTCCATACATTTGGATATTCCAAAGAGCATACGTGGTGAAGAGGTTGGCAAACATACTACATTTCACACGCCATTGCCAAGGGATGGGGAATCGAGTTCAATCACAAAGTTTACGGTCATGACCTAATTCAGCCGATAAAGGTATGCATTTTTCCTGACCGTTGCAAACTCGGCATGGACCTCCTAATATTACGTAGCAGTTCTCAGTAGGTTTCTGTATTAACTCCTTGTGCGAGGTTAAGATACAGCTCCTGTTTTTCTACATACCACTGTTACTAGGTTTATCATTACAAACGGTGCGTGCGGAAACAACCGGATCATTTGCATCTTCTTTGTGAACACTATCTGAGCGACGATGCACGATAAGCAGTATCTTCGCTAATGTAGTGTGAACTGGCTTTCGTGCCTTTAACTAACGGAGTTCTGGTGGTGGGACTGTCCTCTTTTCCCATTCGCTGTTGATCAGGTTGCATACTTAAACGTTCGAGAAACGCGATCTGTTTGTCAACTGATCAGGTGGCATAGTCTGCAATGGTTTGGTCACGTACTCTGCATGCGAGCTGAGCGTTTACCGTACCAAGAACGGTATACTAAGACCACTAGCAGTTGGCTAAAGCCGCAGGATGTTCGGACATCGACGTGGTTACGAAGTGCGAAGGATCTCACCATTCCGTTGAGTGAATTAAGTAGATGTCGCCTGTCCTGCTAAGGTCCTCGTGATAATTCAGATCGATGGCTAAAGAAATGCTAGTCCGCTGCAGTCAGTGGCATGCCTTCATTCACGACGTTTTTGCTTAACCTTGTTTTTATCCATTTTCAATTTTTCTTTCTGATTATTCCATGCCACTGTTCCAATGAGTGGCGACTCGGGCCACAGTACTTGCTGGTGAAGTTTGTGGTCGCTGTGAATGAATTTCAAAGTAATTTAGGCCAGATTTTGATTTGCTGACCACAAACGTGGATTAATATCCTCAATGACAGATAGTGCAATCTGGTAACTCGTTTACGCCTGTGAGACAAACCTTTATGCTCATTTATTGGAATACTGGCAACGCCTGTTTAGAAATAAATGATATATATATATATAGTGATCAGACTCATGTGGTTACACGCAAAATAGCTGCTATCGTTTCAATTTACTTGTGCTTTTTGTGCGTGGCAGCTGCATTCATGACAACGGTTGCACGTATCTTCACACTTATGCACTAGAGAATACGTTATTGATTGGCTCGTTCACAGGCGCCTAACCAGTTAATCTGTAACACTGGCTGTGATAAATATACTTACATTATTGTGTCACAGACGTGCAAGCATGACTGCCATCCATCTCATCTGCTCGGTTTTCCAGCTCCGTATGTTTCTGCTCACCCCAGTGAAAGTACTGTGAGCGCACCCGGCTTGTCACTTCATGTCAGTATCAAGGGAACCCTCCCGTGCTCGTCCAGACACCCTAGAGGAGCACCAATGACATGCTGTCACGGAATCCGGTTTCCCAGATTAGGCGAAGCTCCTTGTTCGACGTCGACATCTGCCCCGAACCAGACACCGCCTATCACATCATCCGAAAGCTGCCCAGTTGCACCAGGAACTACTACGGCACTAGTGACAAACCTGAGCAGTGCTCCTAACCCTTCCAACTCAACAGCCGTACTTACCAACGGAAACGCTTAACGAAGTCTACCACATGCGTACACGCGCAAAAAACACTGTCCATATTTCTATGTGCAATTCCACAATTCGTGATCATGTACACGTTGATTTACATACACACACCTTCGATCGGTCATCCATTCACGCAGTTGGTAGTTCTTGCTACCGCCATTCTGGCTATCACAGCACCGTCCAAATTTACGCACGATCCGTCTGCAGTACGAAAATCCATCCTCGACTGGTAGAGAGGGAGTCAAGTTACCTTGTTACTTGTATTTTTAAAACTGCGGAGTAAAGATAATCCTTTTTTCTCGCTCCGAGACATTGGTCTTTTTTTCCATATAAATGGACAGGCTTTGGAAATGCACACAGCAATAAAACGCATGTCGGCCAGTAAACAATACTTGTCGTTCCGGTAAAGTCAACGAAGGCAATAAAAATCATTGATAAAACCAAAGCAAGCGAAACCCACGAAAGCAAAACAAAAAAGTTACTAGACAGAGCGAATCAATTTAAGTGGTTGAACAAGAGAATCTCAGTGAGCAGATGGATCGATTGTTACCAGGCGTGTAGGCAGTTGAGTCTTCACTTTGTGTTTGTACGGAAGCAAGTGGAAGCGTTTCTTTCCGGTATGCTGACCTTCCCCTGATTTCTTTTTTAGTTTTATGGCGCTCAGGCACATAAACTCTGAAATCGGAGAAATCAGTCATTTTAGCCCATAGTTTATTATATTGTAGAGATAAACGTAATGGAGTGAGGGTATCATGTACATGTTTCGATTTGTTTACAGCTGTGGAACAAAACATGGAGAACACTATTTGACGCAGGTGAAACTCACGTTTGTGAAACGAGTTAGCTGATTCCCTACTGATCGAGCGAGTTAATCAACAATGAAAGCACCCAGGACGTTTTCCGTTTGTACAAGACAAGGTTATCTAACCACGACACGATAGCATCGATAACTACATTTTGTTGCACGGTGAGTTTTGATCGATCAGACCGAACCCCGCAGAGAAGGTGCAAAGATCGATGAGCATTAGTCTGGTGGCTTCTGTCATGGGGATGATCCACGACGGCTGACTTTACTCTTTGGGTTTACAGTGATAAGTGGAGAAATAGCGCGGTTTGACTGCATTACATATTCTTCCAAGGAGAAAATTATATGACACCGATTCGTTACGTCTCGTTCAGATGCGTACAAATTAACGTTTTATCTCATTCGGAATTGTTATGCAAGTTGAGCAATTCTCACACCTTGCCACGAAGCTATCCAGGTAAGTCATTCTCGTGCAACGTGCGGATTGCGAACTTATGGACTGATTTTTCCGACCTCGTCCCGCTTAGTTTGCAATTCCTATTCGTGCTATGGTATACTCAAGAAATGTGTGATTCTCCTTTAGATAGTTTCGTTAAAAAAGGACTTCCGCTCATGTTAGGGCTCGTTTGTAGTACATATTCTTGGCACGACCGATATTTCAATTCCGGTGCACGTGCACTGTGCTATTGAGCGTGCCACATCCCATCGCTCGTCCATTTTCACATGTGTGCAACATTTCGATGGTCCGATCATCTCGAAGAGCCAACATGAGAACGGGGGCTGGAGTTCATATCCCGGTCGTGCAAAGACTGTGCACTGGCGAAACTCAAGTCTAACGTTTCTTTTCTAAATGTGTTAGCTAAAAAGTCTATGTGAATGCAAAAGCCGTCGTTAGATGTGGGTAGTGTTCAATTAATACCAACCACATCTTGGATCATTTATCACTTTTCGATGTCTCACCATTCTGTAGATCTTTTGCACCGTGGATGGCGTAGCACGGCTCCTCAACTCAGTGCGGACAACTGAGTAGGTAATTACTAGGTCCTACTGTTCCGAGTATGACCGAACACGACCCATACACTTCTTCTGAGGAACCATTTTACAGGTTTAAACCACAGAACAGTGTGTCTAGGCGTTTTCCTTCTCCTGAAAGCTTCTAACCGTGAGTGCGTGATCTCTCGGTTGGGCTCTGTTTGGCAAGTTGAAGACCCATTCTAGCCTAGCTTGTTGAGGACGCTGTCCGGCACAGCAGAATACTGCTGCCAATGGTCTCTTCGTACATATACGACTGTTGTCTCATCTAACTATTCTGGTTGTGTGCAATAGTTCGTTTTCAACCATTGTACATTGTCCGACAAAAAGTGGGCATATTCAAGTCAAGAAGCGATGTGTTTCAAACGACTTGTTGCTCCAAACACGGCAGTTTATGACATCCATTGCATGAAGTAGGCATTCCTTATTTGGTACTGACAGCGGCCTCAACTCTTCTCACCACACCTTTCACCAAATCCTCCATGTGAGATACGAACTTCTAATTTTAAGCGTCGGCGAGCACATATTCCAGCTGAAACAGACCTACATTGTTACGGTGTTCTTTAACAGTGCAACCTCATCAATACGTTCAATATGATTAAAACTGTGGTCGGAATGGCTAGAGGACGTTCGAGCAGTTTTTGATGTCAAACAGTCCTTTATTATCCGGTAGATGCAGTTTTATCCACTTGAAAGATCCCATCATTCGATTCACTAGCCGCGTGCACGGAAAAGTGCCGCTGAGGTACGAACTGCGAATTCAAAACTAGGACTCAACCACAACATCGATGAGTAAAAAGGCAATAGGTGAATCAAAATTTGTAAGTTAGTTCATGCAACCATTAACTTACTATGGAATTTTCTGTCCTTGGTTGATTTCACGCTTACAGAATTCCTGAGGGAAATCGTAAAGGTCACAACTTCAGTAATTTAGTGGGAGAACGAGGATGAATAAAACATCCTAATTATCTCAATAGAGATTTGTGCCACATCGATTAAAGTTAGCACCCTAGTCGTATGTACGTATAACCTCAGGTTAAGCTATTCGCTTCCGATCTACCTTGACATGCACGACACTCGTGCACGCATGAAGGCGATTACCTAGCTGTTACAAGTACACAATTCTCCATGCGTGCACTCACTAGCTTTTCGGGGAAATTGATAAACGGTGAGAATTTGAATGAAAAACTGAGGATCACGAGGTAATGGAAAGTGGAGAAGTGACTTCGGTTCACTGTCGCATAACAATGAGCCTCGTGCGGAAACAATAAGGACAACCCCAGCAATTAAGGTGGCTGAAATTCAGGCACAGGACGTTCGATCGCAAGTCCCAAAATACTTGCACGAAAACAACGTCAAAGACTGACCACAGGTAAGTCCAAGAACAGGCTACGTTACGTATTTCAAATGATATTTTCAATTTGGTATACATAGCTGCAAAAACGCAATCGACTACGCTGAACGTGTGTATGAATTCAAGTAATGAATTGATCATTAAGCATGAGTAACGTTTCCCGTCTCAGTGCATTGCATAACATCTCAAATCTCAATTTGATTACCTTCGCAATACGAAAAGTATATTTATTATATAAAAACTTCGTTGTTATTCTAAACGAATCTGAAGACGGACCGAGTGTCCATTCAGATCATGAAGCAGTCAGGTAATAAACGAATGAAAACAGGAAAACTCAGAATAAAATACACAACGATAACAAAACCAGAACATGTGTTAGATTTATGCTACAAACAATATTGGAATTTTCGATCGTTTTGTTACGTTTCCACATCAAAAGACTGTTCGTATAATAGCGGGTAAAGAACATTACCAAAACATTGACGGCAGGTTGCAGCCACATTATCTGGTGTTTCTAGCCGAACTGAGAAATCACGCAGATAGCATCAACAGAGGCCGAATATGAGGCAACTTTGTTCGTTTACGTAGGTCGGATCAGGGGCCATCCATCATAGTGCTTTCTTCAGCAAACCCCAGAGAGCGCAAACAAGGCGCGATCTGATAAGCGTTAGGTAGGTATGCTTAAAATGTGTCTGAGACACCTTACCTGATGAAATGAAACCATTTCGTGTAAAGTGGGACTATCTGTTCGCAGCATGCCCTGGGATCTTATCACTGCTCCAGTTATGCTCTAAGCATACGGGCAATATTGCGCCGGCAACTGTCCAATGCACATAATCTCAGATGGAGTCAAGGTCTATCACAGACTCTCGAAAGAAAGACATATTATTCAGTAATACATGGCAGAGGTCATCGTGCAAAACGAAAACTAAGATATAGCACACGGAATATCGACAAACGAGGCGGTTATCATGACAGACTCACTCATTTGGTGTCTGTTCGGATCGAGTCACAAGCTCTGCCCGCTCATCCACTGTCTTCAATAGATCTCGCAATAATTGTTGTTCACGTTCTTTTTCTTCCTCTGTTTTAAGCATATCTGTCCGAAGTAGTGAAGGGGAACGCAGGGAGTATACGGTTCAGAGTGGTAGAATGTAAACAATGTCACGTGCCTAGCAGTAGAGTGAAGTCAGACGATTGTACTGGTAGACAATAAGACCTGGATATTAGAAATGTACAATAGAACAATGCTGATTTGCAAGCCGACAAAAACTACGAAATGAAAGTGGGTCACAGACTCACCCTGTTTAGCCACCAACAAACGAAGCTCGTATTCCAGATTCGCGTGACGTTCCTCTAGTTCTTGACGGCGAAGTCTTAAAAAGTGGGACAGGCCAAAAACGATTTAAAACTGTGTAGTAATAACTCCCACGATTGTGTTCACTACAGCCGGAGTTATTCAAAATATCTATGCAGATAGGATGGAACGTCTACGGGTCAATCGGAAATCAATAAGTAGAGTGCAGTGTAAAATGTATCAAGGGGAGTGACAATGAACTTTATGTGACTTCGGATGGGCATTACAATAAAACATTGCAGTAAGATAAAAAAATGTGCCACAGTTAAATTGATGGAAGCGGGGTAGCTTGAACAGACATTCGTTCGTTTATTGATAAACCGTTATAAGCCCATTCAAGCGGGGTCATGGTGATTAACTGACGAGTTGGGGCCGATGATGTACAACACTGAGTGCAATCGGTAGAAAGGAAACGTTCCAAGCGGAACGGCATACGATTAAAAGTAGCTCCTTATGATATCCACATACTTATAGTGAAAGTTTAGAGAACAATACGTGCAGTAAAAGTCGAATCGCAATGTGGAAGCTTCATGTATAAGCGCCAGTCTAAAGGCGACAACGAAAATATCTGCCCTCAAGACCGTCGAATCTGATAGTAACTAACCGGATTGGGAAAGGACACGTACATCTTAGTCGCTTAATTTGATTTCGATCGATTGGAAGAGGATACTCGGCGTGGCATGAAAGCAAACAAAAGCAGATGAGGATTAAGTGTTTCCCATGAGAATTTCGGTGTTTTAAGCCAACTTAATCGACATGCTTTAACTTTCTGCCCATGGGCATCAGAAACAGTGCGAAGGAAATCCGGCAAGTCACCAAAAAATATAGCCTATGCGAACACCGGTGTGGTCAGCATGATTCCAAATAGGAAATACGAAAGACTAGTCCAACCCTGATAAACTGCATGGTGGGTTCTGATGAAAAAGTTCAGAATACACAGAAATGATTGAGTATTTAGATTATGTGACTTGTCCTGATGATGGTCTACACAATGCGTCCATTAGAATTTAAAAGATGTGAATGACCCTCAGGAACATCACCTATGAAGCAGGCGACGGAAAGTTCGTAGCTCATGGTGAGCGGTTCGTTAATATTTCATGGTGCACAGTTGGCAAGTAACAGTGTAGGTGGAAGGCGTCTCGTAGCGTTGTAACACTCATCTTCCAAACACTGTTGATGTTCAGATGAACAACTCGGCAAAACATTGCTGAAGAAATGGTTAGTGAAAACTGACATTCAAGGATTTCACATACACGAGGCTTACACTAAGTATGATAGATTATTAATCTATTGTTCACGTTAGGTGGCTGTAAAACACTCCAAACCAGACTGAACTAAAAGGCAAAGAAACAGTCACCTCACAACAACGTAGTAGTAAAACGATTTTAAAGCTGAGCTGTACCTGGCAACAAGGAGTCCCGAGGTAAAATTAATGTAAAGGCTAAGAGTATTAGTAAGAAACAAAGTCCGTAGTTGTACTCAGTGTACTGGAACTCGACTAGAGCGGTTTTCTGATTGGAAGAGGTCTGGTCAATCAGAGTTCGCGCACAAGCTGCCGTAGACGGAATTGTGGTCGATCAGCACCAAACAACCAGAAATGGCGATCAACTGCTGTCTGAATGCATATCAGACTTAAACGACCTAGTTACTCGATACAAGGTCGTGGAATGTAGCAACGAGTTGGCTAATCAAAACGCAAAAACGCTTGTAAATACTGCTGTTCCTCTGCAAAAAAAGCGCTGTTTCTCCAGTAGATTGAGATTGCCTAATGCTGTTCAGCCTACTCCTGTTCTGGCTTTCTCGATTCGGTGGCCCAACACGTGACATTCAGAGTCACTTGTCAGTATATCCATTTAAACTTAAGTCTGTATTTGCACACTGCTTGCTCTCTTCCCACTAATTAATACTCCGCTACGGTACAGCTGACAGAAGTGAACAACTACATTAAAATTTGCGCTTTATCCGCTCTACCGCCCTTTACAGAGTAAACAGCACGAAACAGACCGTCCGCAAAACTAATGCTGATTCAGAATCAACTCAGTCTGACAACTGCACATAATCTTTAAAGGAGCATACTGCATGCTTTCGCATACGGATTCCAGAGTACATGTGGTACGATGCACACAGCATCCACCTAACGAAAAAATGTGGTGTATCACCCATATTAATGTGCAAATATACAGAAAAAAAGGGATGAAGTACTAAGTAAAACGGGAAAAACAGAAACGGTCTGCGTGGTGTAATGGATATATTCAGAGTGTCACCCTAGAAAATGGAATACCCAAGATCTAGCAGAGAACTTGGCCAAAGCGCTAAATTAACAAGACAGTGGAATCGTTAATAAATTGCAAATAAATGATGTTTCATGCGAAAAGACATCTAGGAGCTTATACGCTTATAATAGTGGGGCTTCGCATTCACATATTCTCACAGACACTTGGGACATGTAGAGATCAACCATATGAAGTTGCGGGTTGCGTTCAAACCTACCTTTCAAGGAGTACTGTATGGGTTTTTGCCATCGAATTCTTTAACCCAATCATCTTCTGCCACTTATCCAGTAGTTCATTCACACTTCCATTTGTTTTAATGGCTACAGAAAACAGAAAAACACGATGGACAATAAGAACACAAACAAATGACAATGGGATCTTTGATGTCCCTAGAAAAAAGAATCAATACTTGAAATGAAGCTGAAATGTCTTCAATTGACGAAAACTAATGGAGAAGTAAATCAACATAATTGTTAATGAATTAACAGAAATAACATAGTGGTTTATTCCGATAGGGGATGCAGCCCGAAATTCTATGGCAGAAGAGACAACTGATAACGAGGTGTTATTCTGTTCAAGATTCCCTTATTTAAATAGAAATCACAAACACAATTTTCCAGGTGGCAACTAAAAGCGAGGGAAGCCTAACTAAGTTGCCCTTATCGCCCACGGACATGAGAAGAAAAGTGAGCCAAGCGTAAGTAACACAGTGACCTTATGCGGTATGCATATCGAATGTAACCACCGCGTCTTACTTTGGCTGTGACTTTCCCATTCTGGATGAAACTATCATCCGTGCATCAGGTTAATCTTGCTTAAGATTTTGACGAGTCTTGGGGGTCATACTGGGGTAGCAAAGTGCTCTTTCAAGACTACAGTGAAGGTTGGTGACCGGTTCGCGTACTTAGGAAACTGTGTCAACAATGGGACGGTAAGGGAAATTAGACGAGTTCGTACAACCAAGGCTAGAGAGGTCTTCGTTAGACGAACCAATCCCTGGTGACAGACAGACAACTCTTTAAAGCCTAAGAGAAGCGTATACTAACTGACTATGATGACAGAGTTCTGTGAATGCGAAACATTCACGGCTTACAAGTGTTCAATCGACTGACGGCGTTCAGTTGTACACGCTGGATTGCGCTGATGAACAATCAAGTATACGGATATTTGATGACGAGAGTCAGACTAATAAATCTATTCGGTACTTAAGGATGCCAAGCTCAAGATGGTTTAATCGCGCAACAATGACGTCACTCAGTCGTTGACAAAACTATGCACGTTTCGATGACATCCCAGCTAACTAGCGCCAAGTGTTTGGCCGAGTTGCCCGCGAAGTGAGTGCACTTAATGGCACAGAGCAGTGAAAGCCGTAACGAAGCTATCTTGCTGATGACGCCTTGTTTTAACATACAGCTTGGTTGTGTTTGAAAGGTGTAGCCGCCTTGATCTAGAAAATTTTAACACAGACGTAGCTATTTTTAGTAGGTGGGTCTCTTCCGGTCTCATTTTTACTCTTCTCTCTTTCTACATAGGATTTGCTTTTTTCTTCGTGGTTGTGTCAGTTAAGCATCAGTGTGAACTACTGATGTGTTGCTGTCTGTGATGATGATGAAACAATAAACCGGCGTTATCACTGTATTAGTAAACGTAAGTCTGGCCGCAAATTCAACATCGAACAATTAATATAAAAGAGTAAAAATATGTAGGCATAACGCAAAATAAGAGGCACTATAACAATGAAAAGCCTGCTTCGCAGTTATGCTTAGTCAGTAAATTTTGGATTTCTGTTTATTTGTTTGATTGTCTTGCTACTTTATCACTTACAGAATAAGGTATGAATAACAGCTGAAGAATACCCTGATAAAAATAACAGTGTTCCAACCAATGATCTGACTTTAGCTTGTAGTCATCTCTTTATTCCTATGACCAGCGATTCTCGTCATCTTGTGAACATTCATCCAGAAGTCGAACCGAATCAACAAAACCGATACCTAATGTTTACTTTTTCGCATTCCTACGTTAAGTTATGGACCGTGTTATGTCTCTTTCTGTAGCCAAAGTCATGATCACCATTAACAACATCATCAGAATCGAAGACATCAATATATCACCGGTTCATGCTGACGTTTAAATGCTATAAGACTAGGAAAGAAATAAGGAAAAAGAAAAAGAGGGGACCTAACAACTAGGCTTACAGTCAGACATTCAGGATAGAGGAGCGTAAAGTACAAAAACAAAGAAAAGAGTTATAACCCAATGTAAATTGTCATTAACAAGACAACCTCCTTACGGCCTTTACTATCAGTGTATTTAAGCGCACTCATTTTACGGACAACTAGGCCAAACAACGACAACATCCACGCCACTCTGTCCGATTGGCCACCATCTCCTTTAGAGTTTCCAACCAGAGACTCCGTAGGTCGTGAGGGTCCCAATCCAGAAAACCCGCCTAATGTGGGCTAACTGGAGGAGAAAATGATGGTCAGATACAACAAGCCTGTTGCTATCTCCCTTGCGAACAGGCCACGTTTCC
>LUCH01002315.1:3218-60252 GCA_013368495.1 Paragonimus heterotremus
ACAAATTTCGCTGCATCTTTACGAGTGCTTACTACAAACCAATTATGTATCAGTGAGAAAACGAACAAGATACCAGAGAAAGTCAGTTCTCAGAGTGCACTATCACTGTTACTACCAAGGTAGTGACAACCCTACAAACAGTTGTTTCTGAACACACAACACGGGTTTGAACTTTCGGATTGCAACAGCTTCAGCATAGCGCAGTGTTCGCCTGTGTGACGTTGAGTAGGTAATACAAAATGCCGTTTTGGGGTCGTATTGGTGTTGCGTTATTAGAATATGATCTGCACTGAATGATGCAGGCTCTCTGTTTCTATGTCCCACTGTGACGTCATGTGCTTGCGTGATCTTTTTCTTCAAATTATTGACGGGAAAAGAACGTTTCAAATTTGATTAGTTGACCAACTGATCGTGTACCTCAAGCCTTCGGAAATATCGATAATCGTCCGCGTTACTCACGTTATCATCCCTGTTGTTGTCGATCAATTGGTAGATGACTGTGATGATCAGAAAGTTCCAGAAGCATCCTGTCACAAATACATGAGGACTTCAGGTGTGCGTACAAATATCATCGTCATAACAACCATGATCATGACCAGAGGGTACTGTGGCTCGGGCCGCCGCTCACCTCAATAATGACGTGGAATATCCTAGAAGAAAATTACTAAAAGTAGACTAAGTGGAAGAACTAGAAATTGTGTAGACACAAGTACGCTATTGTCTATGACACATCGCCATCTCGAATAGCGTCTCCAACCAGCGGTTTGATTGATCATGGTGTAGTGGTTAGCAGTCTGAACTCTGAGTACAAATAAAGATCTACACTACCTGGTTTGCCAATTTTTTATTTATCACTGCGAGACATTGCCATCTGCTGGATAGACAACTCACCGTATCGCATTTTCTCCGCACACCGAGGCTCCGTGATGCTTACTGTAAATGGGTCTCACTAAATGCCAGTTTCGATACGTGCGCAATTTGTTGAAGAATTTATCCACATTGGTATAACAACGATACCAACTAGCTTAGATAATGAACTTGCCTGAGGTGATTTAGTGAATAAGCATGTTGTAGTGCGCTTTAAGGCCGTCATCCCCATTTGATTATCGGCGAGTTAAGCATTTTCGAACTCGAACTGTGCTCGACAAACGCATGGAATCACTTACAGCCTTCTCAGGGTTGTGTACTGGTATTCGGTTGTCCGCAGTCAAATCTGGCCTTCCTTTTTCAGAATGGTGTGATCTCTACTGGTAGCCTCGCGACATCTTTTTCCGATAGAATGGTCGTCCACGATAGTTGATATACACTTATTGAGGCTAAGTGCTCTGACTGAATTGCCATTGATTGTTTGATCAGACACCAGCGAGGGATGCTGGGGATCACCACATTAGGGGCATTTTGATGTTAACTTTTCTTTGGTTTAACCGTGAGGTTCTTGTTAGACGCGATTTCTCAAAGCTATCCTCTGTTCCACTTCTAAACTGAGTTACACATGAATATTAAGCATCATTTCCAATCAGTGATGTGTTGTTGCTGTGTGTGTTGATAGACATGTGGTCATAGGACGTTGATGTAGATTCACGCGATCATGATAGCTTTAATAATAACATCGTTCACTACCAACCTACAGTTATGAAACAAGTATGTGAGCCTTCCTGATTGCCCCTGTTTAGTTTGACCTAACTCCTCACCGCTTGTTCGTTGTAAGCTTCTAAGTCACACGGTAGTCGACGTGAATCTAGTGTGCTACTTGAGAACGGCGACTTTCTACATTTTCTTGTTTATGCAGCGTGATTTAAACAGAATAATCATGCACAACACATTTCTGATTGACTACTCTACACAGCAGAAGGCAGTGTGCAATTTGTGGGCGGAAGCAAGGTTTTATTTGATGGCATAATGAATCCTGCCACGTTCGATATAAATTTGGTTGGCTAACTCGGCAACATGCAACCTTTTTTCTGATAAACAGCTTCTCCATCTCGATGGTCACGAGCAATGCCGTTCGTAAGAATTTGTTGTGCAACAGTGTTTGGAAACGAAGACGCTTGTTTGGTTCTTTGTCCTCTGGTTGTGAGTTACTCCGCGGCGAAGACCTCCAAATTGTTTCTGTCCTACTTCGATCGTGAAACTGACATACTACACGACATTATTGCGTTGCTAATATCCGGTTTTCACTACATGGTTGTCATCGTTCTTTTCGTGACAATCGTCTTGTTCGAAACATTTTGGTTAAGTTTTTTCTCAATTTGCAGCATCAATCATAAAACAATATTTGATGACTCGCGATGTACTCAACTGCATACGGTTTATTAGTTTCGTTGACACAGATCAGTTATTCTGATCAATATCCGTTTTATTGCATTTTGTAACCGTTTTTTGCTAATTTTACTTATGCTTTCTCCTTGTTATCCGTTTCCTCAGACATCCTTAGTGTCTCCTTCTCTCCGCAATCCCTTGTCTTTGTCTATTTTGGCAAAATATATGCTTATGGCAAAAGCGGCACTTCGACCCAAACTGGTATGTTTCCTTTGTATTCACAATTCCTTATCCACTTCATTCGAAAACAAACGGTTTCCAAGGGTCGTGATCGTCGCATTGCACAAATGCCGCTTATATTATGTATTGACAGCCGAACGGATGAAGAGAATATTGTGCTTATGGGAATCCCCCCACTTCACGGAGATGATGATCGCAAGTGAGTATGCATTCATTGATTGTCATGTTCCGTTTCGCAGTTTGTTCGGTCAGGCGTTCGAAGCTGGTGTAAGACGAACCAAGGCCAGGGCACAGTTCTGTTACTTTGACAATAATTGTAAGTTTGATATCAATTACTTTTTTGTAACCAACTCGTTTTCAGGTATTGAACTGCGTCGGGAGGATATGCTCAAACTGTTTGAGGCATTGGCTACACTCCTCAGCTGAACGGAAACATACTATCTGCTGTACAGTTGGTTGTTCTTGTTCGTTTTGTACATTTCAGTTCTTCACATGTAAATAAATTATCATAGTTACACAGACTTGTTTGGGTTTGTCCGTAGTACATGTTTGTCATCGTTTCGTTTTATTTTAATGCAGTTGTCAGTGACCCATTGTTTGTTGTTGACGCTTGTGCGCTATTGTGTTGAGTTGGCACACTTCTTTTCCTGTCTAATGTAACCGCTTAGTCGTCGAAAATGTTGACGACGCATTTGGACATTTGGTTTTTCCAATTTAACCCATTAAGCCTCTGTTGATGGTCATAATCAGTGTTAACCAAACTGAGCGTATACCATTAGAAGCTGTTTATTGCTGTGTAGGGGCTTATTTCCACCTGACTACTAAACGAAGCAGCCGAAGTTTTGTACTCTGTACCTATGTCGTTCTCTAATCGTCACGATTTTTCGCTCAAGGTGCAACCAAGTAAGTTAATACTCGTTGGCTTAGGCTTTCATATGGCTATATAGGCTGTAGCTAGAAATGTGCAGTATAGTTGAGCTATTCTCGTTGTGCTCAAGACGTTTATCTCACTGGTTCTGGCCCTCTGTCTGTACGGTAATCACGTAGTACGCGCAATTAGTTTAGTAACTGTGGCCAATTATATATTAATTTTTCATCACCCTTGTTGTCGTCAAACATTAGTGCAAAGCGGATCCTGCGGGTACTTGACTGGACAAACGGTAAGGATAAGTGTCATGACCCAGTGGTCAACGATAACGACAAATGGCTAACAAATCATGAACACGTAGCACATAGCTTAAGGATACCCGAAAACCCCATAAGAACACAAGACCTTCACCTTCAATCGGGAATGTATTTGCTTTCAAACCAAAAACGATATAGTAGACTAGCGTATGCGTACATATAGTCTTTGAACAGCCTGTTTGAGATGGCAGTCAGTAGCACTTCGTTCGAGGTTCGAGCTGCGTAAGACGATGTGGGCTTCTGTTGTGGTTTGCACAACGTCTGAGCAGGAGGCTGCTGATGATGTTGGCGTACCACAACTGAATTGTGGAAATCGCTACATCCGGAATAACGAACGTGTCCAGCAAGGTATCCAGCGGATGCTGGTCATGTGTTGTTGTTGAGTTCGTGGACCGAGGGCGAAACTGGTTACGGTGAGATTTCTGTGTGGTACCACTGACAGAAACATCGTCATAGACAGCAATACATCAGTGGTTCACACTGATGGTTAACTGCTACACAACAACGAAGGGAGAAAACCACTATATAGGAAGAGAGAAGAAGGAAACCAAGGGAGGTGATAGAGACCTAACTACTAAAAATACCTACGTCTATATTCAAACTTACAACATCAAGGCGCCTACACCTTGCAAACACAACCATGCTGTAAGTGAAAGTAAGGCGTCATCAACGGACTTCACTGCCCCGCGTCATTAAGTGCACTCACTTCACAGACAACTCGGACAAACAACGACAACATTCGCGCCACTGAGGTCGATCAGCCACCATATCACCTGACGTTTCAAGCCACCGACTCTCGCAGTCGCGAGGGTCCCAGCCCGAAAGAGGAACCCGATCTACAGTGACCAACTCCTTCGTGAGCAATTTCATGTCTACGCCAGGTCATCGTCTGTCTACCTTGCGCCAATCGGCCGCAGCGTCGGCAAAGAGTGCCCGATGGGACAAACGACTAACTGGCATCCCTAGTACATGACTTAATCACCTAAGGCTGTACACGTGTAAGGACTGAACAAAAGAACTCGTTTGACAATCAATGCCAAACACCCGCTTCCTCACTTCCTCGTTGCTTACTCGCTGGTGTCACCCGATAGGAGCGATTGAACGCAAACACCGGTGATCAATCACTTGAAGTCAGTTCACGTCTTCTACCCTGAGCGGCCAGGTTTCGCTGCCGTAAAATAATACCGCCCTCACTGTTGTCTGATATACGCGACCCTAAAGTTCCAGAGAAATACTTTTCTGTCGCCATAAGTGCCCCAAATTAGTAAACACCGCCCTAGCCTTGGAAATACACGCCCGTATTTCATTCCCTACACCGCCGCCGCCGTTGATGCAGCTTCCCAGATATACCAGACCGGTCAACAGCTTCCATGACTTCATTATCTAACAGTAAATCTACGTAATCACAGTAATCTTGCAGAAGTACTTTGCATTTCGGGGTTGCAAAGCGCATTTCGAAGTACTTAGCAGAACATGAAATTGCGTTCAGTGTTGTTTGTGCCGCTTGAAAGTTGTCAGACAGTATGAGCTTGTCGTCAGCATAATCAAAATCAGTCAGCCTTCCACCACGTAGGAGGTCCACACCGGCATTATTTGAGTGATGCAAACAGTCCTCTATTATTTCATCCATGACGAAATTGAACAAAAATTGTGAAAGGGGACAGCCTTGACGAACGCCGCTCATGGTGCTGAGACAGTCAGACAGCTCACCGTAAACCCTAACCTGAGCCGAAGTATGGAAATAATACGTTGACAGTATGTTCACATAGTTGGTCGGTACACTCTTGTGTAGATCGAACCACCGAATCGAACGCACCTTTATAGTTGAGGAATACGACGATTGTTGGCCGGCGGTATACATGACGCTGCTCCGGAATTTGACGGAGGGTAAAAGTATGATCTATACATCCCGCCCAGAGCAAAACTCTGCCTGCTCTTCTCTGATGTTTAACTCCCAAACTGCAGTTAGTCGACGAAGTATACTGGAGGCCAGAACCCTTGGAATGACAAGAGCCCCGGGCTCCTTTTTTAAATATGGGAACCATTATCGAGTGACCCCAGCACGGAGGAATGGCCCCCGTCGTCGATACAAGTTGAAACAACAGCATCACGGCTTATACTAATGCCTGCTCACCTTCTATGGAAAGTGTCGGCATGAGATCATCTAAACCAGCAGGCCTATTACGATTGAGAGCGGAAATGCAATCGCGAACCTCAGTCTCAGTGGGTGGTTCTAAATCTACTACCAGGGCGTTACATCACAAGTTTGTGGCGGCAGCACGGTCAAAGCAGGAGGCCAGCTAATTTGACCTTCAATGTGTTCCGCCCAGAGCTCAAACCTTCTGGATTTATTATAAATTAGTGTGCCATCTGCCTCACTGATAGCTTCGCTGACAGACGGTCGCCTGGGACCAGTGGCACGGATCAGCTTAAGGAGTCTGCCGGTGTTCCCTGAGGCGAAAATGGTTTCCATTTCCTTAACTTTTTCCACTAACCAAGCCTCATGATCAGCCTTTAGACAACGTTTCAGTTTCCTACGGATATCTCCTCTAGACTTGTTATGTAAACTACCAAGAGGACTGTTCCGTCTGGCTTCTAACAACTCCAGAGATTTCTCTGAAATCAAACCTTTCTTTAGCCCATGTACTCCTGTGCCTCATGCTATAGTATCTGCTTTCTGAACAGCCTGTGAGATTTGTATCTAGCAGCTATTAGGATCTTGGGAGTGAGTACCACTAAAGCAGCTTTCTAAGCTAATTTGGTACTTATGCTTTACCGATAGGAAAGCCAATTTCTCAACAGCCAGTCGTTGTCCAACAAAAGTAAGAACAAAACCACAACATACCAATGCGTGATCAGAATCCAACTACGTGCTCCAATAAGAATGACAATTTTGGATGGAACCACGCCGCCTTTAACTAACGGTTATGTGGTCTGTCTGAGACCAGGCCTGATTCTGATCAGGCGGGTGCCAAGTATAGCAATAACGGGCAACATGCTGGCTAAAAATAACTTATACTCAGCGCACAGCTGCAACAATTGCCCACCATTATCTGACCGATGTGACGCTATCCCAAACCTGCCACCTAAACGAGATTCGGCCTCATCAAGGCGGCCTACCTGAGCATTCATGTCTTCGGCCAGAACGACTATATCACAGCCACGTGTCGGCCGACCGAAAGGTAATTGGGGACCTCAGTCTCAGTTTGCTACGGATATCTCTTCTAGACTTGTTATGTGAACTACCAGTAAGAACCTTCCGTCTTGTTTTTAACAATTCTAAAGATTTTTCCGAAGTCCAGTGTTTGTTAAACCCATGTATCCCCACGTCTGGATGGCCTATGAGATTCGAGTACCGGAGCTGTTAGGATCTTCGGAATGAGAACCATTAAGGCAGCTTTCTAAGCTGGTTTAGTATTTATGCTTTACCGATTGTAAATCCAGGCATGTGCTTTAATGTCAAGGACAGTCTTGAATAGAACCACGCGGTAACGAGAACTGGCTAACGCACGATTATTCGCATCACGTACACGTAGCACAAAGCTTAAGGATACCCCAAAACCCCATAAGAACACAAGACCTTCAATCGAGAATGTATTTGCTCTCAAACCAAAGGCGATATAGTAGACCAGCGTATGCGTACATATAGTCTTTGAACAGTTTCGAAGAATCCCATCTGAATTGATGTATTAAAAGTGTGATGGGAGAATCGTCTAAAGATGTGTTTTCGTATTTAGATTGGATCAACTGGACCGTTTCTCGCTACTAAGGTTCCGCTTCCTAACCTCGCTGTTATTGCTCCGTGACACCATCAGACCTCGGTGGTGGGATAGTTAACAGTCCACGTCTCCTAATCTTAACGATTAGGCAGTGCAGTAAGAACACAGACTGGTCGATCACACCTGGCACTGTCGAGGCCACAATCAGGTGACGTAAAGAACGAGGAGGACAAATGATGACGTGACAGTGAACTGAGGACAGCTCCCATAGGCCAATCACTACCGCAAGTTGGGTTCGTCTCCTGGGTTGGCGTTTTCTAGACACGCATAATTAATGGTTAGAGTATATGGCGGTTAACAATGCCGTTATTTAGCTAGGTTGTCTGTGAGGTGAACGCAGTAAATCAGATAAGGGAGCGGAAGTCGCAACCCGGTTGCATTGCTGATGACATCTCACTTGCGTAATTAGCACGGTCGTTTTTCTGCAATCATCTATGGACACACCGGTGTTAAAAAAGTACAATCCTGCCGGGTTTTTTCTCTCAATTAAGTTGCATCACTTCTTCATCGTCATCATCATCATAGACAACAATATATTAGTGATTGTGAATTCCATCTTTACGCGCCATAACTTGTTAGAACTTAATTTTGGCGCACATTTCTCCTCGGTTGTTTACTACCGGTTGGGTTCATCTCCCAGGCTGTGGCTTCGGTAACCGAATCTGTAGAAGGCTGCTAGTCCGGTTCATTTTTATGAATGCCCCAGTTGTTCGAGTGCGTTGTCTCTGAAATAGGGGAACTTAATGAAGCGCATTATTTAATGCCACAATAAAGCTGGCATCTCATTTATTCGCAGGTTGCAGATACCTTGGAGTAATTGCTTGCATTCAGACGCGAACGATTTAAGAAGCATATCTCATCTCTTCTGCTTCTATCTCAGTGCGGTTTTTCTCTCTTCATAGCAGTTAAGATACAGTGTTGTACTGCCGTCAAGGTCTAAGAGTTGTTGTTACCAGCGCTTATGTGGTGTTAGTGCGGCCACAGTCTTCGTCATCACTTTAATCCTTCACCTGATGTTGCTGTATCATTTTTGAGTTCCGAGCAGTTGGAGCCCGTTTGTAACTGGGGTCCGTGATAGAATACCGAGGTAGAGACAACGGGTGATCACAAACAATTGTAAAATGGTTTATTTTCTTAATAGAGGTTGCCATTCTGAATCTCCCGGCTACTTTCCATACCGCGATGTGTGATACCTTTCACACTTACGTGTCGCTGTTTGAATAGACGTCCAACCGCGTTTACTCCATCAGTTTTACGACCGTCACTTGTGTAATTTGGTCACATCAGCACGAGATTTTGCTCACGTTCTGTTGTTATAGTTCGTGTGCTTTTTCCTACTGAGCAGAAACAATCGTGTCTGGCATTCTACGAGTAGCGTAAATTGTTTTTAATGAACACTTTTGACAACAGTATATAATTATCTGCTGTAACGTTTCTTATCTACATTTCCTAGTAGCCAAATCTATGGTTATATTTCCCAGTGCCTTTTTTGTTCCCTACCTGAGATATCGAATGGAATGTGTGATATTGATTTGGGTTTTATTCCGGATATTCCTTGACACTACCGATGAACATAACTGATGCTTTTGCTCATCAGTTTGTTCTATAGATAACGGAGACTAGGATAATAGATTTTGATTAGTTCTTGCGTAGGATGGAAATGTTCGTTGATGCTAGCCTGCTTTGTGTCGCAGTGATGTCAGCTTTCACCAGTCGTACAAAGTTTGTTTTTCATAAAACTAGCTGAGTTTTATGTTCCATCCAGTATGCCTTCCGACTATCAGATAGAAGCGTCTAATGAAGATATCACAACTCTTTCAGTGAGCAAGTTTTTGGTGGTCGATATGTGCTACCAGATTTCCTGATCATCATTTCATCAATCAGCATGATCATCGGTGCAGACTTTGTGGTGCGTTAGCAGATGTCGCTGAAAATTACAGTTAAAGCGCTTAACGTAATTTTTGTTTCGTGTTTAATTTGTTGTCCACTGGGTCACATTGAGATCCGACGATTCTATGCTGTTTACATCCCGTCTACACGTAATTGAAAATCCTTATTGAAAGCTTGTAAAACATTTTCTTTCCAGCGAACAGAACTGTTTTCGATAGTAATATTAATAATAATAATGCCTAATCCGAGAAATTTATCACCGGAGACATACAAGAGAGACTAATGCAAGCCTCGACAAACAGCGTTGATAAGATTTATATTAATTTGCCGTTCAAATGAGACGCAGTAGTCAAGCAAACAACAAGCCAACTCACTGATGTCATCGGCAGTACCTACTATGCCGCAAGTCCTGTGGTAACATTCCATTCAAAACGGAAGGTGTCACTTAGTTTGAAAGATAGTACATCTAACAATCCTGCCTCGTTTTTGATTTATTCATGCGACTTTTCCTGTGGTCCAACATAAACTGGTTCCACCACTAAGCGTTTATTTGGAAAAGTTCGTGAACACTATCCAGCATGTTTTCGATTCCCAACAACAAAGGATCTAAACTCATCCATTCTGGTCCACCTGGTCGACTGTGACCGACGCGGAAAGAGCGTTTCTTATCGTTCGTCGTGCCCCGGCCACCACGTCACGAAAGATCGAGTGGTGCATCCTGTTCATAGCCGAGGCGGTCTTAATTCGATGACTCCACCTGAATTTGTGTGTTCAAAAACAGTTTGTTCACATCTTGGGATTACCATGACCAAACACGTACATCCAGCCTATGCGACAATTTGATCCCGTCACCGTAACTCACCCAATCAGCACTGACTTACTAAAACCGACATCGTTTGTGATTATAGTCACAACGAAGTCGTTTTTGTGTTTTACGCTATCTACGTGTATTCGGATTGCAAACGTGATACTAGGCTGTGGTTGTTGGGCCAAATGCTTTATGTCAGTTCTATGATTCTCTCACCTACTGTTATTCATCGATAGTTGAGTATAACCAGCTTGATCTGGAAATACGAAGTATCTAATTTCTTGTTTGAGTAAACTGCGAAGGTGTTTGCATCACCGTGGATCTCGTGAGTACTCAAAACACGAACGGGAAAGGTTATCTAAGGTGACGGCGTGCCGCAGTCGTTGACGTGCACCCGTTTCTGGGGGTGTTGCTCTTGTTTAATCCGGTTTCTATTTCCCGCAGTCTTCGACGAGAATGTTCAAAAATATTCCCCGCTATTTCTACAATGTACGGTAAGTGAAACTAAAGCACCATTCACTCGGACTCATGGGCGTTTACTAGTGAATGGACACGTCTCCCTACTCTTGTTGCATGAGTTCTATCGATGTACGACTTGTGTGGGTCTTGAGAATGTCATGTCTTTGACGGTCATATGAAGCGTAATCACCCATTATATGCCAAGCTATAGGATAATAAAATGCATACAATACTGGAAGTTGTCGGCTTCAGAATCAAATAGTTGTTCGTCTGTCCACTTGCGCGCTTGCTCTATTCACTGCCTCATAGGCTATTTAAATCATACCTTTTTTGTTGGCGGCGTTCAGCAAAACATGTTAGCACCTATGTTATCACTTTACCGATTGAATTGTTCGTATGGAGGCTGAGAATTATTTCATTCAGTCAAGGTTTTGGCTTTTGTCTGTCCCGCCTGTTGTACGTTACTTCCGAGCAATCACTGCCAGCAGCGCATTATTAATAACCAAGTCTTGGCGTTCAGCTCACATTATCAGACGTCTGTTTTTAATTTTCAATTTGTTAGCAGTCGGTGTTTTCTTACTCTGCTCTTTCACTTCCCGACTGCGCACTAACCTCGTTTGTCCCTTGAGTCTGCTGTTGTTCATTTTTCGACACGGTCACCTGCATCGGAGTATCATATTTTCGGTTTATTACGTTGCGGATTTTAGTTATTAATGTGCACTTCAGCCTTTGCGCTTAAAGAAAAACAGTCGAAACGGACGACGCGAAATGTTGATGACAAGGGTCAGTAACAGATGTTTTCGTTCTTTTTGCTAACATTTTTTTATGTGCACCGTACTTTGCAGGTTTTTTCAAAGGCTGGAAATGACTTGTTAGAAGTCGCTTTCGTTGACACTTCTGTGTTAACCAGCGCAATTGCTGTGTAATGTCGGATAACCGAGTTGCGACGTGGATGAGCGAAATCCGTGTATTGGACGGTGGTTTGGGCAGCGAATGTGCACGCCGTTCTCCCTTGCCGGTTGACGGCCATAAGGCATGGAGTTGTCGTTTGCTTAAAGAGGATCCGAATTTGGTTTGTGATATACATAAGAGGTAAGACAGGTGGTGCAGTGTGGTGCATTTAGGTAACATGTGGTGTCAGTTGTGTTTAGCCAGTTGTTTATGAATTACTTCATTAGACTGGGTACATTGGAAGCTTTTATGAAGCGTGTGGTGAACGAAGACGTTCGCCTTTTTTAATCCATATTCTGAATCACTTCAGCTTTTTACTTGCCGGCTCAGACGTACTGTCGACGAATACGTACCAAGCAGCACCGCATACCCTTGCAAATGCATTAAACATTACCGAAGCCGAAGCTGTGGAACTCATGCGTCATGCAGTGCGATTAGTTAATCGAGCTATTGCTGCCGTTGCTGAAGAGCAAGCAAACACAAGGCCGGACCGATGCAATAATGTGCCAAATCGTAAACTCCCGGTGTTGATCGCTGGTTCTCTGGGACCTTACGGTGCTTGTGTGGCTGACGGTTCCGAATATACCGGCAGCTACGTGGACAAAATAAGTTTCTCAGAATTGGTAGATTTTCATTTGACGCGAGCGGAGATTCTTTTGAGTGCTGGCGTGGATTTTCTGGCCTGGGAGACCATACCGATTGCAACGGAAGTCGCAGCTATTTGTGAAGTCATGCGCCGTCTTCCGGATGCTCTTGCTTGGGTTTCTGTTGCATCGGCCGACGGTCAGACGACCGTAGGTGGTGATCCGCTGCACGAAATCGGCTTGGAGCTTCAGAACTGTGAGCAGGTATGAGTATTAATCCTTCTTTACAGATCAGCAAGAATGACGATGTCTGTTTTTTTGATGACCTCAGTTCATCTTTCTCAAAGCATATCAACCATGGTTGGTCACAAGAGTCTGAGGGTGTGTACCGACTTCCGTTACCTTTAACTGTGCTTCCAAGCTCATGGTTGTCTGATAACAGGAATAATTGATTTCATGTCCTCTGTTGTCGCAGACATACATTTACGCGATATTCCCTAATACCCACTCTCAAACCGATACACAACGGCGATCAGTTTTGTTCTTGTTTGATCCTCATTAGGAAGCTGTGTTCTGAGTGAGACTATTATTGGCGACCCCTCGCATTATTGGCTGAAGCTTCTATCTACTAGACCATGGGTACTGTGAGCATCGCTTGTGTCTGGACGATTACTTTATAGATCAAAAAGGAAGTTTTACGTGAGATATTTTGCGCAACGGTATTTCTCTTGCATTTCAACGTCCATTTCTGCAAAGAAAAGTGACAAATGCAAGAAGTTTACACACGCCCAGGTCAGTTGGTAGACGCAACAGATAGTTCGACAATCAAGGACGAGCAGCGGATGTTAGCGCAAAAGCTGTTTAAACACGGAAAGTGGATTGTGAGTAGAGAAATTGCTGGTCAAAGGGCAAAGTGACGGAGAAGGCCCTGGGTAATTTGATAGTGTCAATCTAATTAAGAGGCATAGAATTGAAGTCACTCAACAACTATTTGAAGTCGTCTCTGGCTAAGTAATAGAAAGGCTGACTAGGAAGATTGCATCAAAAACGTTGTGTGCCTACTAGGGCAGTTCAAACATACCCACCATCCTTTTTTGTTTGCGGAAATTTGATGGGTCCTTACTCCGCGCGTGACTTGTTTTGTATTTAATTTTCCCTCTCGTTGCATTGTGATGTGCAGCGTCAAATGAATACCGGACACCGCCAAGTTGTTTAAACATTGATCAGAAGTGGCACTACAACACCGACCGTGTATTTGGTAATCAGGCGTCTTTACTGCTGAGTTACCACAACTTAGATTCTTAACTGATAGATTCCGTACTCTCACTTTCTTTTGCTTCCTACTCAGGGATTTCTGTTCTCTCCACGGTTATTTGGAAGTTACGCGTCATTTTCAATCACTAACATACTGTTGTTTTTGATGATGTCGTCAGATGAAATGAAGTTAGGTTTAATTACTTTGGGATTTCAATGGTTGCTGAAACGCTCGGTTATGTGTTCCATAATTATCGTGATTTTTCATGTTGATGGATAATTCACGTACTACATCAAATTTTCTGTAGTCTGGTTCGTTCAGGTCATAGTACGTTAGTTTATTCGTTGCGCATGTATTTCCGGATTGAAATATATCAAGCATTACAATGTATTTCATTTGATCCATACCGTCGACATTCACGACGGAAATTCTTACCACACTATTCATAACGTTATTGCTAATTTATTAACAGATATTTGCAATTGGGATCAATTGCAACATCGACCACGACCGAATCGGATTAGCTCTGTCTAACCTCAGTGGTTATCAGGATCCTTGTGGTCCCGGCACAGATGACGGCTACCATCCGCCGCGATGCTCTGCTCGGCCGGGACACTCGGAACATTCTTCTGCTTCACGAAAATTGTTGATTGCTTATGCGAACAGTGGCGAGATTTGGATGACATCGAAACGAACAAAAAATCGACGTGGAAACTGGGTTTGGCCACCCAATAAGGGACCGAGCGACTGGGCTCGCAGCATCTCCAAGTGGGCCATGCGGCGTGATACTCAATTTTCGCGGCGCCCTACTTACCCGTTAGCTCAGTGGGTCGGTGGCTGCTGCCGTGTGACCCCACAACAAATACGCTCATTGGCTGAACTGATCAAACCGGATGAATTTAGCTATGAAACTGAAGAAGCAACCTCTCCGTGTTCCCGTACTTCCGTCGTCATTCGAGGAGTGAGTCGGCAGCTTGTCCGGAAACGTAGCCGAAGTGACCAATCGACCAGACATCAACCCAAACGGGTCGCGAGAAAGTCATCATTGTAGTCACAGTCTACATCCGTTGTGTATGATAATACGATAAAGGTTATGTTATCAGCTGTTTGAGTGTCTTCCTTTGTAACCGTCGTGCCCATTCTACAACCTGTAACATGTTCGGAACAAACACCTAATATGTAATGTGGCAGATTCTTTAACTTAGAGATGCCGTTGTGAAAATTCCGGGCTTCTGCTGCATTCAGACTGGCGACAAAAACAGCACGCCCAAATGCACAGTATAATATCAATGGTCGAGAGGCGTTAGTGGAATCCGGCACAAACTGTTCGGGAGATCTTTTGGGAATCGATTAACAGTATATCTTTTTTTATGCCTTGTCACTTCTTGAAACGGAATTCATATACGGCCAAGCACACTCAGCAGATCAAGAGGGCCTATGGTTTACCAGGTCATTTTCACTTTTCTTTACTTATTGGGACTCGATGACGAACAATCGACTATCGTCGTCGATTCGAATGTCATCTCTTGAGAAATTTGAACTGAACTTTTTTCAGCACTTACTGGCTCTGATGAGTAGTCGGGGATTTGGTTAATTTCAAGTTGAACATCACCCACAATTGAACACAGCTGTCGCATTCCCATAGACATTCCAGTCGGCCCCTTTCGTAAAGAAGCAATAAAATCGAGTTTCGCTCTCATTTGAACTCGTCAATAGTGCATATCCCTATCACGGCCGGCACTAGAACTTCGGCCAAGCTTTCGTGAGGCCATGTTTTCCACTGCGCCGTTGACCTCACGTTAGGTACGACCGAGGTAACAGACCATAAATGTGTCTCCTATCGAAACGATCGAGCAACCTGATCATTACTCACAAGCGAGTAGTTGAGTGTTCACATATGATAATTCAGTCGTGCCTAATGTGAGGTCAATGGCGCAGTGGTAAACACGGCTGCCTCATGAGCAGCGTGTCCGTGGTTCAAGTCCTGGCTGCAGTGGCGATGATATGCACTACTGACGAGCTCTAATGGGAGAGAAACTCGATTTTAGTGCTTGTTATCGAAAGAAGACGGCTGGAAAGTCCATGGGAATGCGACAGCTGCAATAAAATGTGTGATGTTCAACTTGAAACTTACTGGCTCCTCAACCTTGCTAACTTCTTGGTTATTGCTTTTGTCCTATCTCATGTCAATGGAAAATCTGATCATACACAGATAGTGAATGAAACTTCCTCTATGCTGGCATACATTCAGAAATAGACCGAAATGTGGATCAAAGACGCTTTGCAAAGTGTCAGACTTAATGGTTTTCACACACGGTAATTTCTTCGTGCGCCGTTTGGGTTCAATGGGTTGAATGTTATCATCGTTTACCTGAGTTATTTTCGAAGTGAAGCTGCAAGAAAACTACTTGCCATTCCCATCTTACTCTCACTTGTTACTTCGTTTATTTGCATGGTTTATATTACTTTGGTTATGGTCAGACATGAAAGTTGTCATCATCATCATAGCAGCCATGAGCCTGATCAAAAGTGTTGTGGCTCTGGCCGCCGCTCACCTCAACAGTGACGTGGAATATCCTAGAAGAAAACGTTACTAAGAAGGTTGCTCCTTTTTATTTTTCTGCTCATGGTTGTATAACAGTTAAACATCAGCGTCAGGTACATTGTTGTGAATACTGAGGACATCTGTTCATGACGAAAAGCTCAAGGGACACATGTCTCATATCGTTGTCGATGGCGACCGTTTCGTTCACGATTTGCGTTTCAATATAGCTCTCCATGAAGAGAGACAGGTCGCAGTAGCAAGAAAAACAGCTAGGAGGCTTGGGTGAATAGAACGGGATGCCTGAAGTATAGCAGTCTGCTTTTCATTTCGTTGAGCTGCAGATGCTTGATGAACGTAAGCTTTCCACCACTTTAAACCACCAGACTTAGGATATCTGCTCCGTTGGTGTCATAAACTCATCATCCCGAGAAAAGTAATAGAGCCAGTTCCCTTCGGAAGTTTTGATAGAACAACCAAAATACGCATCTCGTGCGATGTCTTCCGGTTCAATATTTTATAAGCTCCAGGGATGTTCATATAACAGGTCATAATAGAAATATAACCAGTTGAAGACAAGATCATGACAATTATAAATGGTCCTGAAAGCTCCTCACTCACATTCATAAGCACAAGCATTCACGTGTATTCAGGACGTATCGGAAAATTCGGGTGTAGTCAACCGGACGACTCATTAATTTATCGCATTCCGGGAAAGCGAATGAGTGATTAGCGATCTTGCGTGCCAGAACAAAAGGCAGCGCAGAATGATGCTTTCGGCATCGAATGTTAACTTAAGCTCGCTTTTGTAATTTGTCTGGACAAACACTGAGTCCATGAAACTGACAGCAAATAAGACCATTATCCGACTAGCATGTGTCAGCGACCCCTGTCTGGTCAGCTGCAGCGCCAACGTCAACTGTTTCTGAACGTACACAGATGAGCAGAAACGCTTGATAGATGACGACTTAGCAAGCCGTAAGGTGCACTTTTCTGTTGTGGGACAGAACCGTGAATGTGCTGACGTTCACCTTGTGCTTCATGTCGTGTGTGTTCGGTAGCATATCGAGGAAGCCTAGTGCATACCGTTTCCGAGAGCAGAAGGAATATGCATTGGTGAGGGTTCACAAGAAATCGATTCACCTTGTTTACTTCTAAAAGATGACTATCGAGGAAACTGAGTAAACTCGGGGATATGTTCAATAACGATGAACAAGAGAGACGTTCATTATAAGTGCCGTCTATTTATTTTTATTCGGTTGACAAACCAAGAAACATCGGGACGCAGCCATTTCGCGAGCGTATTACGCCGAATAACTTCTCATAGTACGGCGACCGAAACCACCGGTATCAATGAGCAGGAGAAAAGAGTCAGCATGTCACATCCCATGTACTATACCGTTTTTCATGCAGTTGCAATGGGCTCTCTATACCGAGGGTAATCGGTATCTAAGCACTGGGCCTAGCGAGCACCTTCTGAGGTGATTGCAAATTCAAATGTCCAATCTGATTGCACCGGTTGCCTTACGACAGGGAGCCACCATCTCGAATCGTCGAGAGGATAAGAAAAGGCCACACTATGGACATCATCAACACATTCTTTGTCCCGTTCCGCACTGTATACAGACGTCCTGTAAATCGCTGATGTACGATTCTGTCAGTGTTCAGAGGGAGTCGGCATGGGCGCACCGTCTGCCTGAGTAACAGCACAATATGGCAGTGAAGATTTGATGATAACTGCCCACTCGAATCTTGTTCCCTATGTTTATCTTTTCCATTATAACTTAGTAATGTGCACATGCGTTCAAACTATATGAGATGGCGATCCGGTTAACACCGCACGAATTACGTTTTTAGATTCTTCTGCCAAAATGATTTCGTCCGTTGAAACGGTCAAGCAGGAAAGCTTATTGGATGGCGCTTGGCCGTGAATTGAGAGTATTTTTTCGCAGGAAAGATGCATCACTTTGGATAATTTCTAGGAACTAAAACATGTATGATGGCACATACACAATTTACTGGAATAATTATTACGATGCCTACACGTTTAAACGATCAGACTTATCAACAAACAGCAAACTTTGGCGAACAAGCTTTGGAGAATCGGCAAGTTAGCTAGTCTACGATTGGCTGCTGCAGTAACCCCCATAAAGGCATCTGACACATGAAGCCAAGGCTAATGCAGCTCTGGCGTCGACAGATTGCTGAAGCAAACGAGGAGTGACCACAGTATTTAGGTATACGTTTATCTTGTTCGGCGAACATCCGAATACCGCCAACACGAACCATCAACCTTATCAAAACTGTCAACGATCGGAGATCACAATATTTCTTCAAAGGCACATTCGACTTGATCTGTTTTTGGAATGCACTCTTAAGACTGACCTGTACGTAGCCGGCACTAGTTTTCTCACTGCGCAATCCAATTTATCGCTGTCCTGGACAGAGGAGATTCTCGAGGCAAGCGAAACAACACAAACGTACGTTGGCGCACATCCAAAGACATAAATGGCGTGCGGTCACTTCGGATTCATTTAATAGGATCGCAATTCCATGATGCCACCACCTACGTGTTTATAAATTGATTACGTAGGGGAGGGGATTGATACGCTCAGAAAAAACTTGAAATTTAATTTGCTTAGACACCAGATCTAATTGCAGCGACTCATTATGGCAGTGATTGGTGAGCGAATAGTACTAGGGAAGTTATGCATAAAACTACTGCTCTATAGCTGGCGAGAATACGGTCTACCTAAATCTGAACCGTATCCAATTTGCGGTTAAACGAAAATGCGAGGACGTTCGGAATTTACTGCGATGAACCAACTCGCATTTTCGATTCGACATTTACCTGTCGCAGACGATCACAAACTGTCAAGGATTTATAAGAACCTGATGAAGTTTGACCATTTTGACTACAGCTGAACATGCATGTACGGAGAAGCCCGAATTACTCTCCCTAGAATTGGAAGTAGGCGTGATCTGACGGCTGTGGTCACTCCATTGTTGGCTACTGCTTGAATTAGCGGATACACACTTTGAAACAAACGAAGAAGTGATCACACCGCCGCGATATACAAAGTACATTGAAGCACTCTTGCCGTCAAGATGCAGTCCAGCTCAGGAAAATTAAGAGCAACCAAACGTGATTTAATGTCTGAGCACGTAATACTGTTGGTTCACTCACCGTTAACTGAAAATGTCTTCATACGATTGGTTCACACTCTATCTTTCCGGAGGGCATGCTAGCAGTATCTCCGTTCACAAACTGAATACTTGTATATCACTTAAGCAAACAATACCCCTGACAAGTCCGATAAAACACGAGTTTGAGATCATGATAGTCGGGGCTGTATAAGCCGAAGTCTGAAGTTGATTGGATAGTTCCCGCATTTTGCCAACACGATATTTCTGTCTTATCAAACAGAACATGAATTCTTCTAAATTCCGGAATTTTTCGGCCTCATGTTTGGTTTCACTTGGTAGATTACCGAAATCCTCAATTTCTTCCAATCGATCAGTTTGTCTCGCAGGCGAACCAATTGCCGAGTACATTATGCTCAATTAGCTTTTCACTTATATCCGCTTTTTGTTCGCACCTTCTAATGATCACCGCCATTTGGCAACTCACTCGCTTCCCTTCTCAAAAACCTGGCCTTTATCTTCCCTTTTCTCCAGCTTTGTTGGTGTATTGTATGGTATGTTTTCTTCCAATCTAACCTTGAATTTTGTCTTTACTCTATACTATCTCCAGAGTGTACTAACACGCACTACTATACTGAATTACTTCTTATATATTTTCAATATTTTTCTCCCCAATATAGGCCTTACCATTGGAGTTACTCTCTGTTTACTTCTCGAGAGATAGGGGTTTCACGTCGTGTTAGCCTATCAATTGGTTAACAAGCCTTGACCAACTGGACACAAAGGCCTGACTCACATATACACAACCTCAGTCGGCTCGTTAACATGGAATTTTTAGTAAGCAAACATTGTTGTATTGAATTTAGAAGAGGAAACGGCAAAGTATGTGCATTATTACACTTGCAATTTTATGCAACCCTTCAGCAACCTCCATTCTTTGATCGCATCCGGAGTGGTTGGTCGAGTAAAAAGCTGCGTGCCATCGTGATAGGCGAACCTGAAGTAGAATACAACTGTTAAGGATAAGCAGAATTAGCAAACATTCATGCCAGACGTCGAGCAGTTATAATTTAGTCATATATATATATATATATATATATATATATATATATATAACAAGTGACAAACCACAAAGAGTGACAAACGTGTCAAAATAAAAGTAAAAAGTGAGATATGAGACAGAGGAGGAAAACAAGTAGGGAAGGATAAAGATGAAAAATCGAAACGATGTACACACAGACTTGCAACGCGAGCATCATTAATTCGCATTTTTCGCCATATCAGACACCTTTCTCCACCAAGGATGTTCATTGTCTTTCAGGCTCCAGCCTGCCGCCTCCAACCTAACTCACCATTCGCAAACAAGGTACCATGTGGCCAAGCCAACGAAGCCTGTGAGACGAGATTACTATGCTCAAAGGTCGACAGGGTTTATCGGTTTCGGAAACACGTCGACAAACTTTGTCTCGACTAACAGGATGTGCCCATCACAGGCTGCTAATACTTCTGAAACACCGATGGTCAAAAATGGATACTCTATGAACACCGTACGCGCAAATGGACCAGGTTTCGCAGCCGTACAATACGACTACTCACTGTACATTCGGCCTGTCACAGAAAAACTGAGATCATGCCGACAACACAGATGGCGTAAGTTGACAAACGCCTTTGCTATGCGATCTGTGATCTCAGAAAACTCCACCAGCGTTGATACAGCTTTCAAGGTGCTCGACCTTGTCAACCACCTCTGGCGGCTCACTACCAAAAATGAGAGTAGACGCAGAGTCGTGCCAATCTTGCAACAGCACCTCGCACTTAGCAGGTACAAAGGCCATACCAAACTGACGAACTGAAGCCTGTCTGATGTTCTGGGCTCCCACTGATCTCCACAGACCAGCATGACGTCGTCTGCATATTGTTTCTCAAAGTCGAGTGCTTGGGAATAAATCCACACTGGCAGTTTGTCAGGACACAGTCTAGGATCTCGTCCATAGTACAAATATGATTAGGAAGAGAGGCTGGACAACCTTGTCGCATCCAAGTTGAGATGTCAAAGGTCGGTGATACGCCGCTTTAAGCCCTAACCCTGCCTGAGGTTTAACAGTAAATTGCTTTCTGGATGTTCACATACTTCTCAGGCACACCCTTCCTCGATAGACAGTTTCAGAGTTCACTTCTGGATCAAAAACCCCTCTGATGTGCAGGAAGATAAAAACTGTTGGCTTATTCCAAAGTATATAAACGAGACTTCCTTTTGGGCATACGGCTCTACGACAGTTAAACATTTTTCATGGGACTTTGCATCAACCTTAAGCGTGTTTGTTTCGCCGGTTCTCAAATGAAATGATATTACTAACCGGGTCCCACATCAGTCTATCAAGTTCAACAAGAACGAAATGTCTTTTCTCGAGAAGAATGTGCTTCACCAAAAGAACACCTCTGAGTTTTCTGGAAGGCGCTTCTTGTTGAGAGTGAATATCGTACCTGTATTTGTTACATAATACTAGAGGTCACATCGTTTGCATCAAAAGAAGTCTACTACTATAGGACACACAATGGAGTTGGTCGACCAAACTTGCAACGATATAATTAATGGTCAGCGTCGTTACCATTGATCTCAGTGCGAAAATAAGGGAGAAGAAAACGCAAGTGTTCAGTAGAAGAACAACATATAGTTGGGATTTCAGAATTTTAAGCGTTCAAGTAAAAACCACTGAGTGATGCGATGTGGGGTCAGTTGGAAAGAAGTTGCTCGTGAAGTCGCGCGTATACCAGACGCAAATCGGACAAGATTAGCTAGGTTTCAGAATATCAAACTGAACGGTAATTTCGGGTGCTCAATCTGACCGTTGTTTAAATTACAGATGAACTCAAGTAGTTAACAGACGAAAGTGTTGTAATTCCAAAATCTAGCACTATTGTTGTACACCAAGACAAATTTGCACGCCTAAAAGTGGAACTGTACACTACCTATGGATTGAATTTCCGTTGAGGAGCGGAGCGAATGAACCGTTAAGCTTAGCCAAGAAAGATTATAGAAATCCGGAGGGCTAAAATGATAGCATCTGACTGAAGGGCATACACAGTTGATTAGGCTTTTGCATCCCGGTCAGTCCCGGGATATAACAGACAGATCAGTTTACACCACGGAAGACACGTATAAGGGTTCGCAGCGCCGTAAAATTGTGGTAATAACAGTGATCGATGTCAAACACACTTCGTTTGAATCCTAGCACTGTTTCAATAAATAATAATATAATAGATCGCCAATAGGAGAGGGGGAAAACCATAATTTTAGAAAAGACAATGATGAAACAAGACGATTAAGAAAGGATACGGTAGCCGTACAACCCACAAGTACCCGTTGTCCAGCAAGATAAAGCCCGGGTGCTGTTTGCTGTTCGCAGTTCCACTACTCGTGACGTGGAACAATGGTTTGTGATATTCCAACGTCCGACTGTCCGTCAAACCGTCGGCGTCAAGAACGTCACTCTCATCATCCGTCGAACTATTCTGATCTGAGTCGGAGAATTTATCGTCTAATAACCCCTCGTTACATTGGTCCAGTGTGTGACCCAGATGGAAAATCGGGGTTATTTTTGATGGACCAGGTCTGACGCGCGGTTGTAAGCGTACCTGAATAGGCGCAGCAGGGATGGCCAAATAGATGCGTGACAACTGAGCCCAAATAACTGGTCGCCCATCCGATGTCGGAGCATAGGTAGACCACTCGCCAGCACTTGAGGCTGCTCGATACAAGCCTCCGGAACCCCCTCTTATTTGAGAGTTTTGACACCTACATGGAATGTACAGAGGAAGGTCGCGTGTCAGCAAACCGTGAACAGCTCGGCGCACTTGGCTACTTTGCATCGGACCGTCCATGGGCCGATCCGGACCGGCAAGAAAGAATCGATGACCCATGGGGCATTCCATTTCGAAACCAATGAACAACTTCACAGTGTCAACGTCTGAAATTAAAAAAGGCATACCTGACATTAGACATGAATCTTATAAACTCACCCTGATACTCGACTGTCTGTTACTGAAAAAGTAAGAAGAGAACCGTTTATAACTCACCGGATTTTCCACCACGGTATTTCCCTCCGCGAGCACCACCCTTGGTGGCTCGCCCGGCACGTTCGTTGGATGCCCACGCACTTGGATTGATGGTCACATCCCAAGGAAGGAGGAAGTTGCTACTGCGAAGAAATCCGCAACATGACAAACCTAACCAACGTTAAAAAAAGTAGCATGTGAATGTAACGACTGAGACCGTGACTAGATTTACGGACTACGAGTAAAGAGAACACGAAATTGCGGGGGCCAACAACAACAAAATCAAAGATAACGGCTCCATTGAATGGACAATTTTATTTATCACCGATATTAATTTAAGCAGATTAGTATTTATATCTAGCACAAACAATAGCGTCACAACAAACAAAGCCGGACATAACACAAAAGCGGGGAGAAAGAGTACTAGGTAAAAAATGGAATGAAGAAAAAGGATGTCTGCGAAACACAGGTGTCCACAATACGAACGTTGCTGATTAGGGGTCATGACAAGACTTCACAACAGTGTTCAACAAAGACATTCGTCGTAATATAGATCGAAATCACGTACTGTATGTAACAGTAAAATTAGACTTTAAATATTACATGCCCTGGTCACCAGCATGCAACATTTAGGTAACTCAGCATATGAGAAGAGAACACAACAAGGTAACCGGATGATTGACACACTTAGACAAGCCAGCGGATCACGTTATCACAGCGTTCCCATAACACAACAATCCTGTGAGCATTTAGTTTTCCAGCAAGACGGTTACTCTACGGTGGTCTACTTGTAATACCAATTAGTAAGTTGCGTGAATACACATACTAGAGATTACTCTACCGCTCGACACGAAATGGCAAAAAGGCACTCGTCTTAAGCACAAGAAACTATAGATGGTTGCCTGAAAGCGGAATAAAACGTCCAACCTGATAAAGATCACGTGGATAGTGATCAAGAAAATCACTGCTGAATATGTCTTGTCAATGATGGTAAGTTTGGTTTTTTTGATGTCAACAGCCCTTTATGCAAAACAATTTGTACGACAATTAATTCAATGCCGGAAGCGCTCTGTCCGCAACTGCTGAAGGATGGAAACGTTCTAACCTTTCCTGGAAGACTTGGGGAACGTCGATGAGACAATCGAGATCAAGATCAATGATACAAACCTGGCTGCTCTGCGGACGCCAGGGAAGTGCGGAACGAGGGCGGTGCTGGATGAGGCACGAAAGAATACTGGGAAGTTAAAATGCGTCGCGAAGAAGGAACCCCCGATGGTTCGACTTAACAGGACGACCGATCGTTAGCAATCATTGTGGTGGTTTAAGATGGTCTGTACAAAGAACGGCCATTGCAATTAGTAAGAAAAACCTACTGGATGCAGTCCTTACGTAAGTGCATTCAGCATTAAGATACACGCTCGCGACAGATCAGTTCATCAACGACCTACCAATATCACTGGATCAAGTCCGCCTTGTACGAAGTGAATTTGGTGGGATAATGTTATGAATAAGAGGGACTGGGCGGAGGAATAACACGCCTGGAGTTCTAATTACAGTCCCCACCATTCTTGATGGCATATTTAAAAGGAATGATAACTGATGCTTTATAGTGTATTCTTACCTATTAACAATATTCATTTGTTGAGAACAACAAGAATTATCCTCGGTATTTGCATTTAATCAAATTATCATTCTTCTATGTTACGAATAGCCTGTCAAAATATAACATACTCAGGTTTTCAAATACTACGCCGTTGTCTTGGATGATGCAAGCTGGCAAAAAACCGGTTTGGCTTCAAGTGTGAGATCTCGTGTGATCTCATGAGGCAGCCTAACAACCCTGACACAAGTTTTTTTTAAATTTTCATGAACAGCCTAGGAACAGAGCAGGTCCCAGTCAGTCCCGTAACACCTTGCATTTCAGATCGACGCTATCTCAGCTGTTTTTTTCTAAGCCTAGAAATCCGCGTTTATAACCATGTGGAACGTCACTTTTCCCAGCACAAGATAGTAGAACCTGGACAAACAAACGTCACAGAATTCAAAAAATGGGGCAACAGATGCATATAACAGGTACGGACAATTCGGGATGAAATCAGAAGACACCTAGAGACAATTTGAATAAGTGGGAAATCAATGTTGACGAAAACCAATAGCTCCACACTAATATAAATACGTTCATTTTGTTACTCAATGTCACAATGTTCCTTAACGCAATCTGGAACAGGTAAACCGGTGTGAAGCAGGTCTACCACTGATAGTGAAGATGCTCATGTCTACCCACTACGTTTTCTAATTTGAGCACAGGCCGAAAGTGGACACGATAATTAGGCTCTTCGTTGGACAGAAATGAGTCGGATGTATGAATAGTGTACCTGCCAGTTAAGACATGATGTAACCAAGTCGGACCAACAGAAAGTACATTTAGTCGCGGAAACTTTTGAAGACAACTTTTGAGAATTGGCGATTCGGTTTAATCGAAGCTACAAAAGGTGGAAAGCTAACAAGACAGGCAAAGTTTGCGAAAAGTTTGTGGCCAACATAAAAAAAAACCTACCGAACTATGCGTTAGTTGCAGTGTGACATCAACGTGAAAACCGGACGCAGAGCCCGAAATGACCCAGTCACATGATTAACAGGAAAAGTACAACTCGACACACGGCCAGGAAACCTACCCGACGAGTGAGAATAACTAAAGTACTTTCCTAGCGCGTATATAGACCACGAGGGAAAGCGAGGAATGTCGCCCGTTTGCCAATTGGAAGCAGGAACACCGTCTCTAAAGCGTACTGTACACATGACCGGCGCATTTGGTTCAGAGGTATTGACCACTGTTCGTGGGGAGGTTGTTTTACTACGGGTAGTATCTTGACGTGTAGGGACGCGTCGACGACCTATCAAAGGATTTTCCGTATCTTCTTCATCGACACCTTCGCCTAGAAGCTGACCGGAAGAAGAGGAACTGGACTCAATTGTACTGGATTGAGAGGCAAGGATTTCTGTTTCAGCTGATTGCAACATGAAAAAATAATAAACACGTAAACAACAGGTTTAAAATTGAGCACGGTGACTGGCATGAAAAAGCTACTTAGTTTAACATAGTTGGTTACACAGGTAGTGGCAGTAGTCTTTATGGCAGTTCTTGTCACTGATACAAGACATTGCCACGCCCAGGCACAGATATTTCACCATCCGTTTTTGGCCACAAA
Source organism: Paragonimus heterotremus (assembly GCA_013368495.1). Classification (NCBI taxonomy): domain Eukaryota; kingdom Metazoa; phylum Platyhelminthes; class Trematoda; order Plagiorchiida; family Troglotrematidae; genus Paragonimus; species Paragonimus heterotremus. The sequence goes on from LUCH01002315.1 coordinate 29,580, forward strand.
ACTTTATGATGTCACGTCTGAGTCAGTCGACACGCAAACACACGCACCTCACAATGAGCAAACTCTTTCGCAGATGGTTTATTCACTTGAACAGCGTGCAGTGACTGTTTTCGTTACACAGGTAAAAATAAACGCCTACTTGATTTAGTTAACTGCTATCATACTGTGTCGCGTTCATTCTAGCCGTGACAGTGTGGCGATGGGATAGGTATGTCCGAACTAATAGTAGCAGGCAGAAAGAATGTTAACGGAAAATCGAAACCTACTGACATCGAATTGGTCTAGACTTGAATCCTTGTGTTAAGAACGGGTAATTTTTGACTCCTTTGGGAGGTTGGTTTAAAACTGACACACTATCCTGCTCAGTTCACGGAAGAAAACCTTCATTTGATAACACGGACGTTCACAAATGATCACAGGTAAACTCAAGTTCTCGCTCAATTTCTCATACGATTCATCATTGTTAACGAAGTGCCGAAGAATCAAACGCAACAGCAGCCAACCTGTACAGGAATGGACAAAATTCGCCGCGTGAAACCATCTCAACTGAGGCATCCAAACAGCGCACAAATTCTCCGATTCGGTTCACGCTGTCTGGTTTGTCCGATAAGTAGATCGTCATGTGGAAATTCTCCAAACGTCGGCTACTGATCCCCATGGGTTCAACCTACACTGCTGTGTCCATGCCTGGCGCGAAGAAAAACGGCATCCTTGAGCATTCACGCGCGCGCATAGCTGAACACAACTGATTACAAGTGACCCGCTATTAAATCAAATGAGCCGATCTAAAATTGAAACTGTTTATTGGGGCCTCCGATGGTGAACTGATCGAGTGTGTGCAATTTCCACTCGGTGTAGATAACTGCGTACCAGAAATTGTTCATGAAACACCTGAGTCATTACCAGTGAATTGGACCCACAGCGTAAACAGAAAAAAGGTCATAACTGTCATTCCGATGAAGGCATTAAGATGCACACAACCTGTTACAAACGCATGAGATATGTTCGCAACCCACATATCCACGTTATCACACGCACTGTTATCCTCGACAAAAAATACCCGAAAGGGATCCTATCGGAACTGATTAATTTACTGTGCGATGCGATGCTGATGTTACAGCCAGTGATCAATGAGTGTCTCGCCATGGATGAGGCGGCTTTTCGTCCTCCATGGGTATTTCCCCCTTCGGAGGGAGGGGATACCATTCAAGTTGACCAATGTTTGGAAACGATACAACAGGATGTTATTAATCTAGGGGTTGAGTCACGCTTTCGCGGTTTTCCATGTTTATAGAATAAATTGTTGTCCAGGATGTTTATCTTCTACAGGTTTATCTGGCTCGTGTGAAGCAGAACGCCTCGCTCTGTGATTCGGGGATACAGCGTGAAAGGAAGAGAAGTCAAGGATGTCCGTCCAATAAAGACTCTTAGATGTACTTAAAGTACCACAAATGAAAGCGATTTCTGCAAATCGCGTGTTTATATCATCACACAATCGTCCTTGCTACAACTGTGCACAAACAAGTGAGCTGCTGTAGCAAGTATTCCCTCAAGTCATGAGCTTGATATGTGCCATGTGTCGGTGACGCGAGTCTACGACTCTGGCACCGATATTCACTTGAGCTCACCTCTGAATAATTGTCGATCCAGGCTGTTCGCTCTCAGAGTCTGGTGACGCCAAAACTGAATCTCGTGATCAAGCTGGAGTGAAAGTCGCATTAGGTTTCAAAGCAGAACAGTGATTGCTCCACTGGACCCTAGTGAACAGTCGTTTGTGCACTGTCAAGCTAAATATATCGATGAAAATCTATTAAGGCAAATCAGAAAAGCGTTGTGCATTAATCAGATCGGCATGCGCCCCAAAAGTGGTTGAAGCAACCTATAATTGTCGTGGTGATGGCGACAATATGTGGTGTGACTATGCTTGTCCATATCCCGTCTATCTCTGTTTGTCTGTCATATATAAATTACATGTTTTACATTTGCGACTGTGGAGAGTAAACGAAATGTTAACACATAGCAATATGTTTTCTTTCTGCACTGACGAAGTTATTAAAGGGAACCGAGTGTTTGGGGGATACTTTTTCGGATGCTACCAAGAATGCGTCCTGATAGCTTCTGAGGCACACTAGACACCCTGACATAATCATACGAGCCGGCGATTTTAATGCTAACGTTGATCACTTTTCTCCAGAGAAGGGCGTGGGAGGTATGTTCCGTGGCCCAGCACAACGCACTGACAATAGCGAAAGATTGTCGCAGCCGCGCGCACCTTACGATCCATATGTTCTGATCACCGCAATTCAACGCAGGAAGAGACATTACGTTACATGGAGATTATCCTGTTCTTCTCAGTTATGGACACAATTCCGTCAAATAGCAGTCAGTTACAGGTGACAGCGTTCAATAGAAACTATGGTGCAACCATCTGCACTCGGGTCACACTGCTGTGTGTGCCCGTTTTATTTTGTTATTTGTTCAGAGGTCATACACTTGTAAATTCAAAACAATTAACTGCTATTCGAATGAGGAAAGTGTAAAGAACGCTTAAAAAGAAGTATTCGTGAACGAACTAGCCAGTTCGAGTCAGGCAAGAGCATTTAACGAACACTGGGAACAAGTCGCAGCGGTTATGAAAACTTGTGAAGAAGTATGTTCCAAAGGAGCTGTGCAGCTGCGACGGAAGTGAATTCCTATATAGTCGATTAGCTTTATGAAGAAGCGCCAATCAGTATGACGACGACCGTCGATAAGTTAAGCACATGCTGACGAACAGTTTGCACAAAGACCGTGAGCGTCATTTAGTAAAAAAGATGGGAACAACAGAAAGGTGTCCTCACAGATTCGTAGTGGTGCCGGCCGTGGAATCGGTCTAAGTGAGAGGGTACATGAAAAAGATGGTTCACTTATCACCGACCCGTTAGGCTGACTTGACAGATGGGCTGAACATTTTGAGGAACAATTCAGCTACCCTCAGGCTCACTTTATAGACGATGGGGCCCGAAGGCTCAGTTACTGCGTTCCAGACGGTCCTCTCTCGGAAGCAGAATTGGTTCTGAATCCAACAGCAGTGAAATCCCTTGATCAGATCTTCTCTCTATCACACACTCTAACGATGACAGAGGGGGATTGATATCAGAGCTGACAAAACTCTCTCGAACGGTTTGGCAGTCTGAAGACATATTCTGTGATTGCTAACTATCAACAATAATTCCTAGTTTCAAGAAAGGGACCCAATCATAGAATCATTAGTCTACAGTGTGTTGCGTCTAAGCTACTTACTGGCTTTATATTACATCGGTTCACTAAACCTAGACAAGGTGAGATAGGTGAGGAACAGATAGAATTCCTACCCAGTCGAGGTCGCACTGATCACTTTTTACCCTGAGACGGATCTTGGAGCACCGGCACTCCAACAGGTACGCTTGTAGAATTAAAAGCTAGTCAAACACTATCTCGAGTAGGTTGGTACCAATACTGTCTCACCAACTAGCAACGAAAACAGCAATTACATAAATCTTCCACTTCAACCTCGAAGTTCCTCCCATCACTGTGGTGCGACCGTTGTTGTTCTGTTGTTTGCCTCAACTCAAAACCGGTCACCTGAGAAGAGGAGGACAGCAACATAATATCATTCATCAACGGTTGCGAAAGTCCGGTATCTAACGGATCAGGTTGATCCAAGAGCAGCTCGCGCGGGGACAGTGCGCCGTCCGATCGGACCACGTCAGCAGCCGATGAGACGCCCAGTGCCGCCACTCGCCTGGTCAGAACAGCAACTGGTGCGGTGACATCTCGAGTGGAATTGACATCACCATCGCCAGCGTCAATCAGTCGGTACTGGGTAGGGCTTGAACCAAGCTGCCGAAGTTGAGGATCTCCAGGAAGAACAAAAGGGTGGCCTGGTTCACATAGGAATTGAGGAGCCAACGGAATGTGAGTTAACTGTGAAAAGACAGAGTTAACAAGTAATTTGTGATGATAGTTTGAGGGAATAAAAAACTTGCTTAGTCGACTGTAACACGGACGGCAGAAATACGGGATGATTTCTAACTGATGGATTAAAAGGAACACAACGTCACGATCAAGTTGTAATATCCAGAATTTCAAGCATCTCCACTGGCGTTTCCTAGGGGTGTTGTACTCAAAAACATTAACCAAAGGACAGAGGTCACGTGGGGTTTTCCGCGATTACGTCAACCTGAGTTGCGCCCGGGAGGCTTAGTCTAATCCGCGCATTCAGGATACGGGGGTGAGAGTGATAAAATAGGGGAAATGTATGATGTTACTAAGTTCATATCGCACCGCCGACAGGAGTTTGCTCTGACTGTTTGATTTCTGACACTAAATTTGGTGCGGATATTTTACAGTAAAGAATGACACTCAAGAATTGGAGGTAAAAAGAGTTAAGATGACTTTAAATGACCCGTAAATGTTCACGATATTGAACAAATAATGAATATTTCAAGCTGGTTCATTGCGAAATCCACTATTCACCACTCTGAAAAGAGTAACGATTTTTAAGACGGTCAACAAACAAGCTGCAGAAGAGCCTCATAACAATTACATTTGAGCAAAACTGGATCAATGACAAAAAGTCGTAAATGTTAGCCAGAGTTATCAAGTTCAACAGCAAACTTAGTTTATACATTAATATATCCACCCTGGTCATTACGAACAACAACATATCGGTATTTAGCACTGATACTCACGTGCAATAAAATCATGGGAAGAATAAGTTACACGTTGAGTATTTAAAAAAAACAAGGACAAGATGGAAGTTAATTCACAAAACCCTCGTCTAGACTCAAATACTCGGCAACACTGTCAAGCTTCAATGACTGATGATCCGGAATTAATCCCGCTCAATTGGATGTGTCAGTGATAAGGAGTTACATGAAAAAGTTGGACACTTAAGAGCAGCATATACATAGGCTTCAATAGCGTTTGACCTCATCAAGAGCTAACCAGACGGTTTTTGATATAACGCGAACGTAATTCCAACCTATTACTCGAGCTACCACACGGTCTGTGTGAGGACCAAAATACATCGTGTTGTTGGCTGGATACATTGAACGATGTGGCTACTGGACTAAGTTGGTAGAAGGGATGTCAGGTTACCGTACCCACAGTCCAGATGACCGGGCACTCTGAGCTGAGCTCTTGCATATGATAATACAGTCGCGCTTAATGTGGAGTTGACGGCGCAGTGATCAAAACGGTGTGGTCAAAGTTCTGGTACCGGCCATGGTAAGGATAAGCACTTCTGACGAGTTCTGACAACAGCGAAACTCGATTATGGTCCTTTCCTTCAGGTTTGTTGTTGTGGCTGTTTTTCGCTGTTGCCGTTTAAAACCAAGTGTAACGTAATACTGATGGAAGATTTCTTTTGTTACTGTACTCACGATTCTACGTGGTAGCCTTCGTTTCAGTTTACTTTTTCCTTTTATTGAGTGTTTTTGCTTCATTGCGACGAATTGGTCCTCAACCCGTTTTCAGATATGTGAAATAATGACATTCACGCAAGTAAATACGAGTTTAACAACTTCCTAGTTAACGTCTATCTCCATAGCTTCATGACAAGACGCAGGGGCAATTGAAGCCGCTACCGACCCTGTTGTGAGAGTGTAGTTTTGGTTTTTCTCCGTATCTCGTGGTCTAGTGGATATTAGTAGTAGTTTTGGTGTAAACATAAGTAAATATTTTTACGCTTGTGACAATGTAACCAGCTCCTTAAGGCTGATGAGTATATCATTGGCAGTGACAGCGACACACCAGTGGTTCATGTTGATGTCTGAGTGAATTATTGAACAAGTTAGGTAAGTCGACTATAGATGCTTCATTGGTAGCATACGGTCGCTTCCAGCTTTCGCAACTTTCAAGACGACCAACACACTTTTCTTATAAGCAAACGTGATGAGAAGGTTTTGAGCTATTTGGATTGCATGACTCCGTTCACGAATACGGTTCGGGTGAGTGGAAACTCTCACTCACTTGGGCAACGGAAACCATCTGCAGCAAATGAACACAATATTAACATAAACGGTTTTCAGTTCGTGCGGATTCCTTAGGTATAGTGAGGAGAGAACATGGAGCAAGGGATGGAAGTTTGCCCAAATGAAGTCACCTTGTTGCAACACACGTTACTCAGCATAAAATAAAAACGCCAGTTTGCTTCTTTCCAATCAAATGGATCGGCACGTTCCGCTTGTTGACGTCCACAGTTGCAAGCACTCACGAGCACTGTATCCGATCGATGAGGTATGACCGTGAGGTGGTGTTCATCAGCCTGGTTGTCTGTGCATTCCTCTGAAGCGGTCGAATCCGCCACCTCCAGCTGAGAATTCATTCGTCCGGATTGTGGTAGTGGAGGAGTCGTGGGCACATGATCCGTGAGGAACGATTCTAACCAGTAAGCTCTCCATTTACCAGTTAAGCCTGCAATAATAAAACAGTAAACCATAACGGAAGTGAATGTGAGATTCACAAGTGAATGCTAGAAAAAAAACTCTAGTGGTTTTCCAACCGCTTTAAGACGAATGTTTACGACAATCCACAGCTGTCTATCAACAGCCAAAAGGCTATCAGACAATACTTTTGACAGCATGCCCCTTTATTATTTTTAGGACATAAGGTAACCATCCGGCCACTGCAACAGGGGAAATGGTCAAAACTTTCTTGAACAGCCTGGGATCTTGATCCTAACAATCACACATCGTGTCCAGATATCAATGGTACTAGGCGCGAAATGTTTGTCGTCATGCAATGTTCTGTGTCAAGTATGAACCAGGTATTATCATGCTATTCAGAAATGAACAGGCGCTGTTTACAACAGTCATGTGTTATATTGAGCCCGCAAGGCGTAGGGTAAGATGGATCAAACGATGGAGTTTTGAACAATTTTTCGAATATAAATTCAGCATCGACGGTTACGGCGAGTTTAGCCGCAAAACAAACAGAAGTGTAAACAGAAGGATTAGAGGAAAACTAACCGGACGGTAGCATGTTTTCCAGACCAGCTTTCACTTCGCGCTCGGTGGCAGATAAACGCGAAGAAAAGAACCCCTCGCGATTTCCCCCATCCGTTTTCGTTTCGCCACCACTTGGTAACGAAGCTAATAATGCACGGAGGTTAGCCGCCTCGTCTGGTACACGATGTAATTCGTGTTGACACGGATGCCCTGTAAGGGATAGAGCGGAACAGGTCACACGACCGGCCAGATACAAATGCGCCAAACGTTTGGACAGCTGCATGAGTGCCTGAAACACGAGACGACCACGAGCGAGGCTGATGAGTACGTTGAAAGCAGAGACAACCTGACGAGAAACGAAACAAAAATTATATGAATGAACACTGCACAGATGACTACTGTTTATTGGAGAGATAACAAGCTTTGAGGTGAGTTCCTTAACCAAACATTCCACACAGAACGATAGGACGCATTCATCCCCTAAAAAGCTTCCTTTGTATCCTATCATCTACTTTCATATTTTTATGACCTTGGATAGACGACAGGGCGGTGCCTACAGAGAACGCATTTGTCCAATTGTCAATCAGTGAGTAGTTAGTGCACGTACAATAAGAGTTAGAAACATGGGAACATTCGTGATAAACCTTAATTTGGTATGGTGCTCTCATCATCCATGTTGCAACTCTGGATTTAGTAACCGAACGTAGTTTAGGGGAGCGATCAGAAACAGGGAACGAACTGTTTTAAACTTGCAGATTATCAGTTGACGAACTTATTCTTTGAAGATGACTCCAGTCCATATTTAGTGTTATCAAAGAAGAGAATAAAAGTGGTGTTTATGGACAGTGTTTCATGTGATATAGGAAGTAGATTTGTGCCACTCATTCATTCCGAGTGAAAGATAGACAGCTGCATATTTGTCAATAGTTAAGTAACCTGACGTGATGTTTCCTTTCTTGCTAGTCTTCGCTGGAGCCATACGTAAGTTAGTTGACCTGCCCATCAACAACAGGTCGCGCCGATTTGTTAGATAGATTGGTTTGCATATATATATATATATATATATATATATATATATATATATGGATTCGAAACGTCACAATAAACTGTGCACCACTCAATCATTGCCTCCGCTAAATATTATATATATATAAAGTATTAAAAAGGGGCAACCACTGAGTACTGAACGATTTATTGTGACGTTTCAAATCCACACTACGATCCGTTATCAAACAAAAAACAATGAACAATTAAGTAACTAACCTTGACCACGTGGTAAGTATTCGAATAATGGATGGGTAAGTCCTGCTTGTAATGGGCTTCCGCTGCTGTCATCGCCGCACGACACCGCAGCTCAGATAATCGATAAAGTGGATCGGTCGGATGCGACTGAATCCATCCACAACTCGGATTGCCCTTATTCTTCGCAATCGTTAGCTCCTGACTGAACGGATCAGTTAGACCGGATGAACGGACAGCGGAGGTGGAGATCAGGGTCCCCAGAGAACGATGCCAAGCTTCGGCTAGCGAACTGGGGGTTGATGAAGCGCCATCTGCCATATCTGGTATCAAATCGGAATTCAATTCGGTGTTCAGAGTGTCTTCGGGCATCAGACTCGTGTACAACTTGTAACATGCCTAAAAACAGGTTTTCAAGAGAGGAAATAGCCCGTCATCGAAAGCTGCCTGACTGACTCATCAAGAATTTACAAGCTGAGGGCAACGACAAACTCCGCTAAATACCGACTTGAACAAGTCAAACAAAGAAGGGAAGAACATTCACAAGAAAACGCAGTATACACCATGTTCCACTAACTCCCACAAAAAAACCAGGGGTTCACGAAAACCCACCAAACACCTGCTACAGTTGTTTCAAACAGATGTCTGCGTCGAACACGAACCAATAAAAACAATTACAGTCGTCGGCGTACATAGAAAAGCTTAATGTCTGTCACAATGAAACTGGACCTTGACGTGGTGTGACGGCTTGCGCATCTCGATGATCTATTGGGCTAAACTGAACTGTGTGGCCACCACACCGACAGAGTCACATATACCAGGCAGGCCAATAGGTAGAGGTCTGGCGAACCACAATCTCATGGTCCTCCAGGTTGAAGGATGGAAGAAGGTTGGCATATTCTTTCGGAAAACGTACCAGTTCTAGTACACTGCCACCCACCCGTTGCTTTACAATACAGGCTTTTGAGCCATAGGCTTTAGCTGAGAACTCTAATCGTTCTCCTGTCTAGGTCTGGGCGCCCTGGCAGTATCTCAGCCTACACACAACCATGAATAACCATAACACAGGTAATTCCATACTGCATCGGCCGTCTCGCAGTATAAACCGGGTCGCCCTATCTGCTGCATACAGCAGGGTGGATAGGCGAAAACATGCTACTGCTGAACCCTCCCCACTGTCTTATCAAATTTAGCTCTCAGGCCCCTCCCAACCTCCATTTCTGATAAGCGTTCTACAGGTTCCACAACAGATGTAGCTAACCGTGGTAACACTGAGCCGGTAAGTTCCGTCTCTCGCCATTCAACTTCAAGCCCCCCTCGTCCCTTGCTTAGACCCAGAATGTGAATTAATATAGGTGCTTTCAACGTTCGCACGCTAAAACAGATAGGCCAGCAGGTCGCTCTTGCACGAACGTTAGACTCATTGCATACTGATGTCTGCTGTATCTCGGGAACTAGAATCCAGGACAGTAGTCAACGTGTGGGACTAACAGCACCCGCATTGTCTACCCGATACTGGCTATACACTTCGGATGACTCCACAGCCGCCGTTACAAGTTAGGCTGGAGTAGGTATAGTCCTCACCACGACGACTGCAGCCGCACTGATAGACTGGATCCCTGTTAACAGTAGACTTTGTGCCAGCACTAGCCGCTTACGCCCCTAATGGGTATAATGACGTCGGCGTCAAGGACGCCTTTACTTCCGATCTAGTCGCTCTCCTTCGGTCGACACATGGTTCTGATATAATCGTTCTGGTCGGAGATATGAATGCCCAGGTCGGCTGCCGTTGCGAGGCCGAGTCCTGTTTAGGTAGCAGATTTCGGATACCATAACACTGCTGAGATAATGGCGGACGGCTATTACATAAGCTATTTATAACCAGCACTAGTTTCAGGCATTGTGTGTCATTGTTGTACTTGGCGCCCACTTTCTCCCAATCAGGTCTGGTCTCAGACAGACCACAAAACTGTTAGTTACAAGTGGCGTGGTTCCATCCAAGGCTGTCATTCTTATTGGAGCATGTACCTGGATTCAGATCACGCATTGGTATGTTGTGGTTTTGTTCTTACTTTTGTTAGACAACGACCCCACCGACAACAACGGCTGGCTGTTGAGAAACTGGTTGTGCCGTCGGTAAAACATAAAAATCAAACCAGCTTAGAAAGCTGCCCTAGTAGTTCTCACTCCGTACTGCTGTAATGAAATCTCGCAGACCACTCCTGAAGCCCGTACAACAGCATGCGGCACGAGGGTTCGTGGGTCGAACAAACATTGGATCTCAAAAAAATCCGAGTTGTTAGAAGCTTGAAGGAACATTCCTCCTGGTAGTTCACATAACAAATCTAGAAGAGATATCCGTAGGAAACTGAAACGTAGTCTAAAGGCTGATCGTGAGGCTTGACTCGTGAAAAAAGTTAAGGAAATGGAGATCGCTTTTGCCCCAGGGAACACCGGCAGACTCCTTAAACTGATCCGTGCCACTGGTCCCAGGCGACTGTCTGTCAGCGAAGCTATCAGCGAGACAGATGGCACACTAAGTTACAATAGATTCAGAAGGATGGGGCGTTGGACGGAACACTCTGAGGGTCAAGTTAGCTGGTCACCTGCGTTGGCAACACAAACTTGTGATGTAGCAACCTGGTCGGTAGATTTGGAACCACCTACTAAGACTGAGGTTCGCGATTGCATCTCGACTCTCGGTCGTGATAGGGCTGCTGGTTCAGATGATCTCATGCCGACACTTTCCATAGAAGGTGATGCTGTTGTTTCAACCTGTATGGACGACGGGGACCATCCCTCCGTGCGATAATAGTTCTTATATTTAAAAAAGGAGCCCGGGGCTCTTGTGAAAACCATAGGGGGATTAGTTTGACCCCAGTCATTTCAAGGGTTCTGGCCTCCAGTATACTTCGTCGACTAACCGCAGTTTGGGAGTTAAACATTAGAGAAGAACAGGCAGAGTTTCGCCCTGGGCGGGATGTACAGATCATATTTTTACCCTTCGTCAAATTCTGGAGCAGCGTCATGTATACCGCCGGGCGACAATCGTCGTATTCCTCAACTATAAACGTGCGTTCGGTTCGGTGGATCGATCTACACAAGAGTGTACCGACCAAGTATGTGAACATACTGTCAAAGTTTTATTTCCATACTTCGGCTTAGGTTAGGGTTTACGGTGAGCTGTTTGACAGTTTCAGCAACAGGACTGTCCACTTTCACGATTTGTGTTTAATTTAGTCATAGACGAAACAATGGAGGATTGTCCGCGGCACGCGAATGATGATGGGATGTACCTCTCACCTGGTGGAAGATTAACTGATCTTGATTATGCTGACGACAAGCTCTTACTATCTGACAACTTTCAAGCGGTACAAACAACACTGAACTCAATTTCATGTGCGACTGTTTCGCGTTCTGCTAAGTACTTCGGAATGTGCTTTGCAGCCCCGAAATGCAAAGTGCTTCTGCAAGATTACTGTGATTACCCAGATTTAATGCTAGATAACGAAGTCATGGAGGTTGCTGACCGATTTATATACCTGGGGAGCTGCATCAGCGGTATTGGAGGTGTAAGGAATGAAATCGAGGCGCGTATTTCTAAGGCTAGGGTGGTGTTCGCTTATCTTAGACACTTATGGCGACAGAAAAGTATCTCTCTGAAACCTAAGGGTCGCGTATATCAGACAACAGTGAAGGCAGTATTACTTTACAGCAGCGAAACCTGGCTGCTCAAGGTAGAGGAAGTGAACCGTCTCCTGATATTTGATCACCGATGTCGGCGTTCAGTGGCTCACATCGGGTGGCACCAGCGAGTGAGCAACGAGGAGGTTAGGAAGCGGGTGTTTGGTATTGATTGTCAAACGAGTTCTTTTGTTCAGTCTTTACACGTGTGCAGACTTAGGTAGTTTGGTCATGTGCTAAGGATGCCAGCAATCGTTTGCCACACCGAGCACTGTTTGTCGATGCTGTGGCCGACTGGCGCAAGGTGCGAGGCGGACAGACGATGACCTGGCGCAGACAAATGAAATCGCTCACGAAGGGGTTGGTCACTGTAGATCGGGTTCGTCTCCCAGGCTGGGACCTTCGCGATTCGCAGAGTCAGTGGCTCGACACGTTAGGTGAGATGGCGACCAATCGAGTTCAGTGGCGTGAATGTTGTCTTCGTTTATCCGAGTTGTCGGTGAAGTGAGTGCACTTAATGACGCCAGGCAGTGAAAGCCGTGAGGAAGCTGTCTTGCTGATGACGCCTTACTTTCACTTACGGCATGGTTGTGTGTTTGCAAGGTGTAAGCACCTTGATGTTGAATGTTTTAAAACAGCGGTAGCTGTTTTTAATAGTTAGTTCCTTTCCCTCTTCTCCTCTGTTCCTGTAAAGGGTTTGCGCTTATTTTCTTCGTGGGGTGTGGCAGTTAAGCATAAGTGGAAACCATGGATTTATTGCTGTCTACGATAAGGATGATTAATATCTGTAAGCATAGCGTTAAAAGTAGAGACCTTCAAAACAAACGTAGTTCAAACCAGCATTTGTGTGAATCGAAGTGACCGTGGTTATTTATCACAGCATAACGAACTGCGCTTAGTCCCTTGGATAGGTGAAAATATATGCTATCATATCCGTTTTATAGCTAATAACTGCAGATGTAAATTCGGATGCTCAACCACCATAGAAGAATCCGAGGGCCACACGCGAATGGGTACCGCACCACACATATGAACAAAAACGTTACTGAAACTAGTCTGTCGTCACGAGGCTTTGGAGAAATTGGACTGACGAATGGAAGATACGGCAAACCGCGCGTCGACAATATACTAGACGGTAAGAGGGAGCATATTATACTATCTAGGAAACGTTTGCACCGTTGGTACAATGCGCCTCTCTTTGAACATCAAGCAGTTGACGTTGCATCTTGCGCACTATTTCTGGGGACCTTATACTGATATCGGTAACGACCATACAAAGTGTACCTGATAAAGTAGCATTCGCATTTTTCCCGTCACCGGATCCATCAGGCAAGAGTTACGTACCACATTGGGTAAATAATGAGTAATCAAAGCAACGCGTACCTATGAGCGATGTCTCTTAGTGGTCTGTGATATCCGATATTACAAGCATATCTAACGAGAACCCGATGAGACTGATATCAGAAATGTGAGGGCAACCCTGGCTGTCTGTAGAATGAGTAGGTCAACGGTCCATGTAGACTGGAATACGGACAAAATTTGTAACGATAAATGTTGCGGTCTTTAGAGAGAGAGCTAACTAAATCAGAGCCAGAACTGTGACCTGTGACCGTATCTGGGTCGCAAGCTGCGATAAAAACGCTCAAAGCGATTGCACAAAACTGACATATTTAAGTGATCCTTGTGGCGCAGTGCCATATTTGCTAGTTAATGCGACTAAGAAAGAACGCCTTGACAAAATGCCCACAATGTAATCTATAAAAACGGCAAAAAATTCAACCTACCATAAATATCTCGCCTGCTTTGTTACTATATCATGATTGTCGTCCCAAAGGTTGTTATCAGGATTACCAACGTAACCAATAAATTGACATCTGCATTATCAAAGGTGTCTAAACTTCCCAAAATTCATGTTTGTCTTTTATAGTGCATAACAGCAACCAGATTGTAAGAAGGCGGGGTTTCGAAGTTGTGATGAAACTGCGGCTAGAAATATAACGTCATCCACCACTAAGCACCACATGACAACCGGTAGTCAAATTGATCCAAACAGTTTGTTCAGTATACATTGTTGTTCAGTCGGAATATCTAATTACTGGTCTATTTTGAAACTACCAGTCGGTGATGGTTGCAAAAATGACTAAGGCAACACCAAAAGGGTTACCGTGCTCCTAACTAGATAACGGTGTGATTGTAAACGTGCTCAGTCATAGCTTGTCTCTATCCAACTGATTAACACCCGATCAGAATAAGCGAGGTGTTAGCAATGTCGAAACGCGTTTCTCTTTTGATCTAATGAAATTAGTGACAAAAACCCATTGTCAAATGTCAGAAACATACAAGTTTACCAACAAAGCCTAGCAGATGAATAGATTCGGAATACCGATCCACCATACGCCTCGTCGTGCAATCTGTCGTGACTTTCAGATTGCTAGCATGAGAAGTCGGAGAAGTCAATCGAGTACAGGTGCAGCAAAAAGACGTTCAATAAAGCACAACCACCGTCCAACTCGCTCGTTCTCACGCCACGCGCGCTTGCGTTTATGAACCAGAATTCCTGTACACAATACACCGCCGGTTTCCACCCACACGTCGTGAGTTCATGTAGCACATCGTAAATGGCTGGTTATGCTCGATTACGGGCCCGATGGCAAATCGTATTGAGATCGCGGTAGAACCGGTTGGATTCTGGATAGTCTGGTGTGACAGAAGCGATGGTTTACCTCACACAAGTTATTCGCAATCCGAAGGTTTGCTTGAGTGTGTTTACATATTTTTCTGAATTCACTACATATAAATCTGGTTTGCTTGATGTTTGAAACCGACTGTGATGTTCTTCTCGTTTGGTCACCTAGTGCACTTGTAAACCGAAGTATGTATGTGATTGTGCGTGTGTGTGTGTGCATAAGGAAACCATCGGTGCTGCAGGTCGTGGTGACGACTATATGGCGTTGTCAAGTGTGCGGCCGTGAATGCGCTGGACGCCTTGGATTAGTAGGTCACCAGCGTATTCATAGTGCACCGTGGGCGAAGGGACGACGAGTATGTTAAGCTCAGGTAAGTCATATCAGCATATCCATACTACTTTTAATTATTGCATCGACCAAGACTATGGTCGTTTGATAACTAATTCGCACCTCTTTTTAGAAACTTGGGTATCTGTGGTCTTCTACCCAGCCTTTTCTGCAGCTTTGTAGGTGTGTTGTATGATGAATAGTTTACCTGTTCTTCTCGTAGTCCAGTCTGAATTTCGTTCCTCTTTGGAATGCAGTAACATACACTTGTACACTGAAATGCTTTTTGTATTACATTCTACATATCTTCCTCCCCAGTCTAGATCTTGTCATTGAAGTCCCTTTCTCTGTTTATTTTCTGAGAGATAACGGTTTCCTTTTCCTGCTAGCCATTCAATTGGCTAACCAGTATAGGGCGGCTGGACACAAAGGCTTTACTCACACACCTACTGGTCTTATTCCTTCCAGGGTTTATATCAGATACGTGGTGTGTGAATGAAACCGCAAGTGGTGTAGGGCAAGCCACTTGGGATGATAGTTTGAAGCGCAGGCGTCCTTTGGCTTCGGTCACCGTGGTAGGCTAATCCGTTTCGGATGTCGCCAACTGTGTGGCCGACGCCTCCTATTGGGGAGTCTTTCGCCTGCCACTCCTCGACCGTTGGTCCGACTTCGTTGAGCGACGGCTCATCCAGTCGCCCGTGTTGTCTACCCTGTGCTCGCCGTGAGCTTTTGAACATACCCTCCCGTCGCCGAGTGTTGGAATACCTGCACTTACGACTTTGTCATCCATCATACAATTACTGCTTTGTTCACCAAAAAGGTGAAGGTTCGGCGTTACTCTATGGACGACTTCAACTTGCAAATTGATAATTTTAGCAAAAATAAAAGTAAACGGTCTAAACTGTGATAAGTCAAAAACCAAAAATATTCAGTGGCCGCAACGTCAGAAGACTTCAACACGCACTTCAGGTTTGTCGTAAAATAAAATTATGAAAATACAGAAGAACGAACGTTTCTCGCGTTGAGCCATGACAACAAAGCTGGTTAAACACTAATCTCGTTGACGAACTTGATACATAACAAGATAATTCTAAATTCAGGGGATGAGCAGAATCAGAAACTACTTGGTTTACAGATTTATCCCAAACGTCCAAATGTGTCGACAAAGTATGGCAGTATACAGACAATCATTTTCAAAGAGGCCTGCCGAAGTAACAGGCGGACCAGTACAGAAGAATGCGAACACACATAAACCACACAGTCCACTTTTGAGGAGCCGACAGTTATTTCAATCAACTTACATAAAACGTCAGACGTCTAAACTAAATAAATATCGGAATATGTCTGAAAAAAACTCTGAATCAGAAATGCTGAAATACACCACATGATCACAAAGGGGCAAGTGGACAGGGTTTACGTTGAAAAGAGGAAAAACTGACGCTAGCCGATGGACATGAAACAAGGAAAACGATACGTTTTGATATTCATTCAGGGTAAGAAGTAAGTTACGAGATGAAGACCAGTATCAAATGTTGTACAAACCAATTTGCACACGGCAATCTGATTATAGATGGTTTGATACACCGTCTAAGGTAGCATCTGCAGATTTTTATCCAAAATTGTATCCGCAAAACAAACACGTCGAAATGAGGTAAAATAGAGAAAAAATCTTGCAACGTAAACGGTGGACCTTGACAACATACAAACTATTGAGGATCAGTAAAGGAAGTGTAAAGCCAAATAAGGCACGTAGAGATAAAGCTGCAAGAAAATGCGTCTAGTAGGATGCATGAGGACGAATATGAATAGTCAATGAGTCAAAACATCACAATAAAATATCAGCTGACGGTGTATTAATAAGTGTGATACATTCTGTCCGTAGATTACAGCTAAGAAACAGATGCGAAATGAATCTAATGCCTGGGCAAGGTAACAAAATCCAAACGGTAGACCGATGACGGCGAACTGTAAACAGACTTAAGAATAACGTATGAGCTTCTATCGTCCAGCACGGATTTTACGCTTTCTTTGAAAATATCATGATAGTTATGCCGGGCTAAACACAAGCAAGATATTCATTAGTTGCCAAAGGAGTCCTCCGAAGATCACAAAATAGCAAACATATGCTTGAAAATTTAGTTTGCGTGTGGGCCGGGTGGGCTGGTTCAATGATATCGGGCTCGCAAACGTGGGCAAAGCTCAAAGAAGGCTTTTGAATTACCGCATGCAATGGATATGAGAGGTGTATTGAATACCTTGAATGATCAGACTTCATTCGAAGGACGTATGAACCAGTTTGATCACCAGACCCTAGCAACAGAAACACAATGTGCAACAGTCCTGTCGGTCTTGGACTCCCTTGCTGGACAAATCTACTACATCGGATCCGTCTTCTTTGGTGAATTCTCAAAATTACTGCGTTGTTTCTGTCGCAACCTCATGGAATGGATGGAATCTATCGGGGCCGTCCAGGATACGATGATTGATCTTAATGGTACTTGATCCTTGCAGAACTCTGGTAGTTCGTATAGTCATGACACTGGTCCCACAATAGGTCTAAGATATTTAGGATGTTCCTCTGAATGATTTCTTCTTCATAAGAGGTGTCAGGGTTTTGGTGATTCGAACACTCAAACCTTCCGTAAGTTCTTTTTTGACATGCTCATAAGTTTCGGAGTCTTTTGGGAGATCGCTTACCTTGCCTTTACAATCTCACCTGTTCAATGCGGCTACGGTGTTGCCTTAGTTTGTAAGTAGGATTACTATCTGCCCTCAGTGCTTTAGTTTCATTAACTGTTAAGATATTTGTTGATTTCCGATTAGTCAGCTGCTGACATCTCTTTGTTCTGATGAAAATCCTGTACTTACTCATTCAAACCATTGTATTTCAGTCTTGACACAAAAGATGCAGTGAATTCCGTTGTGAATGCGTCCGCAGAAATGAATTTTGGACCTTTTGACAGAACAATCTTTTCATCGTATGTCAACTGATGCTCTAGTAGGTTGTTTCTTAGGTAGACTGGGGTACTGAAAATTGTTTATTTAGCCGATCGTTTATATATATATATATATATATATATATATATATATATGCTGACAACGATTTGAAGCCAGAAAACGAGTCAACTGAATACCAGTTGAACGAAGACTGTGTAGTAAGCGAGCAACAGCATCTCGATCACATAGACTCTTCGGATAAAACAAATGCAACCGGAGCTCGCCACCGGCGTATGCTAGTCAACGATGGGTAGACTAATAGAACCAACCGGTAAGAGAACCGCAGGCTGTAATACCTATTATTGTTTCGTTGGAACCATGAACAACCAAGAATTTTCCGGACAACTGAAATTGTTCAATGCGGAACGAACTGCCGTTCTTTCTGAGTTTCTGATGAGAACTCGTCAGCAGCGATAAACCGCCTTACGCCCGGTAAGTCCCTTACACATACGACAAACAAAATGGGAAATTACCATGAACCATGCTTTGCAAGTCGGCAACTCGTACGCCAGTGGGACTTGACCGAATCCGACTGTACGACTGACAGTCTGATCCAGCATGGCGGTTACGTGAAGATGTAGGAACGCAGCCAGCGAATGTTCTTCCGGCTGGTCCGGAGGCGGAAAATCCCAAGGTGTGGGGGGTGGAACAGCAGAATTTCTTTCACTGAAAGATGCTTTGATCGATTTCGAACGTTTTGTTTCTTGCGCAGAGCTCAAATGGTTCATATTCAGGTTGTCCAAGATTAGTTCAAAATACTCCTGAGCCAGATCATCATGCATCACAGGCTTTTGACCAATGCCGTTGGGATATTCATTACCCAGTAGTACATGGACGAAATTATGTCCAGGAAGAATGAACAGTTGATTGGCAGGATTGCTACAAAAAATGGTAACGTAGTGAAGGATAAGAATGAGACGATGGAAATCACAGTAACAACATCGCGACCAGTAAACACTAGAGCATGGAAAAAAATGAAAAAGTACTTAGAAATGACTGCCGTTGTAAACCTGTACATTGTTTACAGTTAGTTTGAAACCGGACCTGAACAACCATCATTAGATTTCAAGGCTAATCAAAAATCATTGCGGAAACACACTCTGTGTCCGTGGAAAACGGAAATTAAAGTGGGTAACGGACAAATTTATAGTATACAGTATATACGGACAGATGTCTGGCGCCAGAAGTATTTAATGACGAAATTGAATTCTTCGCCCGAAAAACAAAAAACATTAAGGAAAAATCAGCATAGTTTTTCCGAATCGAAGTATAACAGTCTGGTGTACTTAGGGTTCACCGCCTAATTTCACCGCTTTCCCATGTGTCTGTAACCGGTTCCACAGAGCCACCCAATTGGGTCGTCCAACGATCGATCATATGAGAGGATCAAAGTGCACAGACAAAATCGGCTTAGCAAAAGCATAATCAAAAGCATCAGTAACTCTGTCTTGACATATCGTGGACACACACTGCCGGATTGTAATCAACTAACGAATCAAGGTGGACTATGGCATAACCCGAAACCTATCGGGGAGCATGCACAGTTGAAGCAATCAACATCCGTAAGCCACAACCAGAATTCATATACAAGGGAAATCCATACAGGTGATCCACTTACCCGACCCGACTGTAATCAGCCGAACTCCCGTAAAACATAAACAAATTCTACCTTCATATACAGTCCACACACTTATACTCCACTTCCGTTCTCTTTAATCTGATCCCCAGCCTAATTTGTGTGGCCTTTCTTTAGCCGTGCCACACATACCAAAGACAACCACTTGCCTCGTGTGAATAAATAGCGCACTCCTTACTGCCATCTCAATCGATATCCACTAGTAATCCGAACAACATTTTGCATGCAAATATACTGCGCATTCAATGATTGTCTATCTTATAAGCATAGAACTCAGAAAAGACAATTATCGAGGAGATGCCGTCAAAATCATTGCAACGATAACATTGCTGGTGGACGTTGCCATTCTAATATTGTCAGAGAAACTACTGAAACACACCATTTCATTGACCACGTCCCAATTGAAAAAAGCGGTGTGTATAGTAACCGGCGGTGAAACATGAAAACCTTTCCTGTGTATTAGGTGAGATTAAGTCAACTATGGAACAGTACGCGTTGCCGACCAGGTCATTTAACTGAATGCCATAAGGAAATAATTGGTGGTGACCTTCATTTCTAAAAAACCTTGGCATCAGAAACTTATCTACTCCGGTTGTTCGGCCTCCGTAATCGAATGTCAACTAGTTAATTCGATGGGATAGGGCTGAGGTAGTCAAAGTCACGGTCAACGGTGCTAATCCCATTACATCGAATGAACGAAATTGAGTATGATGATACCAGCCAGATAACATTAAGCTTACTATGGTTCACCACAACGAGCTCATCGGCGAATGGTTTTAACACTACGACAGTGCAGTACGCAACATTGACCTTGAATCCCATCTGCTTTGAGTAGCATAAATGTTCTCTGACACAGCTAAAGATATAACTGATGCGGTCTGTGGTCAAACTAGACAGATACAACCATTCGTTTAAGAAAATGCATTGACTACTTTCCCGTTTCTGCTGTTACGCTTGAGAGAGAGCGTTCAAAAATTCAAAATACAAACATTTTGGTGACCACTGAATCAACCAAAATTATACTGTACAACTTTAACATTGGCTCCCACAATAAACCAGCTCAGTCCATTTGCGGTCTTACAGTAATCACTGCAGTCCCATACAAATAATTGGTTCTATGTGACAGAACACACGGTCCAGTCAAAACCAGTCAGCTCGGCACCAGCGGTCAAAAGCAAAGAACACCATTTAGCAATCATATTGCAGACTTGTGCTTTGTCTCACCAACTTTTATGAGGAAACCAACAAAAATCATGTTGATTTGAAAAAGGGATTTTGAAAAACAACCGCTCATCACATCGTCGTCTGGTAACAATTTCTTGTGAACCCAGTTAATGATTAAAGGTACTGAGGAATTTTGCTTGATAATAAGCAGAAAATCGCGCATAATCAGCAGCTTTTGTGTCTCTCAAAATTTATCAGGTAGCCGCTTTGAAAAAGACAACACAATCGGGTTTTGAGATTACAAAAACCCGTCAGTAGTGCATACAATCAGCACAGTGGGATTTGAACTTCAACCACGTTTTCAGCAGGCAACAATTGTGGCGGATTCCCTGATATGCACATTCAAATATCACAACCCTCTTTATCTGATAATACAAATCACCCATTTGCAGTCGACCAACACTCCTATCCCAATCCAATATATCCATCCATTATCCAGCTGGTGTGATTCCGCACACAAAAGCCAGAGTTCGAACCAAAGGCACAGCTGAAAAACAGACCACCTAACCTTGTCGGGTTAACGAACGGCCTCACCACATCACCATAATCACAACTAAATTAACCAACATCGGGATGAACGCTCAACTCAAGTCAAATCGCTCGGCTTTATCGTCCCATTGTTTTGACCACCACGGACCATGATCGATTACAACCGGTTGTTGACAAATGCCCCCGCAACCGTTTCAGCGTTTGAAAGGCAACGCTGGACTGCAGATCAGCGTGCACCGATGAGTGCAAATGGACAGAGTGAGAATGCGATATTTCCACAACGGGTTGTGTGCTATCACGATAGGTTTTGCACTACATTCACAAACGAAACAGACCTACCAATTATGAAAACATTGCTCGGAAAATAACAATCTTTCGACAGAATCTGAGGCACGTCACACTGGGTTCTCAGGTTTACCGCGCCACTTGTGCACTCTGACGTGACATTTCATAGATGCGCTGCGAAAACGATAGGCGTCGCCTGGTGTGTCTCAGTTTTGTAACCTTATTATTGACCTGTGACTTCCGAAGTCTTGTAAACATGTTTTATTTGACCATTTTATTTATGTATGATCGCCGTGACGAGGCAACTTGTGTTATTGAGATCGGTGTGGACAGCTCGTTCAGACCGATGTTGATTAATTTAGTTGTGATTATGGTGGTGTGGTGAGGCCGTTCGTTAACTTGTCAAGGTTAGGTGGTCTGTTTTGGAGCAAACCCTTCGGTTTGGACTCCGGATTTTGTATGCGGGCACCCACTTATGGTATGTTGTCGACGCGGCCTATATGCACCCACCTGTCTTCCGCTCTTTCTCTCCACGTGCATGTCCGTCCGCGTCGGCTCACGGTATTTTTCTGCCTCGGACTGAGAAGCCAAGCTGTTATGTTGCGCAGCCGTGCCTATGCGGCGTCAAGCCTAGGGATCAATACGCTTCCTGTTTGATCTCACTCACGCTGCCCGCCGGTTGACTCTTCTTGCGTCCCAATCTCAAGAGACCGAAATGTCGAGTGACCGTTTACTGTCACATCTAGTGTTTCGCATCGTTTCGTTACGTTTTCTTTGTTGAGGGTTAAGTCTCACTGATGAGTTGAAATCTTTGCGCTACTTGTTAACCTCATGAACCCTTACGTTTGAGTCTCATATATTAATCGTATTGACCACTTGTTACAAAAGACTGTGGAATTTTCGGACAAACTGACATTGGTTCCTCGATATTTCGGACCCAGTACCCGTAGCTCATCGTTCGTTAGATCGGAACGATACAACCGTGTTACTCAATGCACAGCCGACCTCAAAGTAGGCACGATGGGAGTATCACGTCTGAACACTCAGACACAAACCACCGTCAAAAATGTTCAACACGGTTGCGACATTAGAAAAACGTAGCCAGAGTTCAAATCCTGGCAGCGGGAAAAATCTGCACTACTGACGACCTTTAACAAGAGGGAAACTCGAGTTGGGTGTCTATCTCAAAAACAGGATGACTGAAAATCCAACAAGAATGTGAAAGCTACCAGTGACACATTTGGGTAACGCATGCAGGCTATGCTGAACAAGGTGAGTGATCGGGCTGGTTTGTATGGAATGCGCTTCACACCTTCAAACTGTAAAGTGCTGCTTCAAGTCTAGGGTATTTTCATTTCTAATTTTTTTCATTGTAGGTAATTCGCTTGAAACTGTGGACAGTTTCACATATTTGGGCAGCATTATACAGTTAGATTGTAATATTGCCTGTGCCATATCAGCGAAGATGGCTAAGGCACGAGTTGCTTTTGCCAACGTGCGTCATCTTTGGCGTCGAAAAGACGTTCGGTTTTCGCTGAAAGGAAGGGTATATAATGCTTGTGTATGGTCTGTTTTGCTCTATGGCTCGGAAACGTGGCCTGTTCGCAACATAGATGCCAACCGACTTGTTGTGTTTGCCCAGTGTTTTCTCCGCCAAACAGCTTACATTGAGTGGACTGATCACGTGAGCAACACAGACGTTTGCCAGCGCGTATTCAGAAAACGTTGGGGATGTGCGATCGATTGGTGAAGTAATCGCGTTGCACCATCTGCAATGGCTGGGTCATGTATTCCGCATACCAGCAGATCGCCTACCGTACGAGACATTATAGACTGAGATCAACACAACAACACCAACAGCTTGGCAAAGCCGTGTGTTGATCAAGCGAATAACGTGGTCACGAAATATGAAGATTCTGACCGTCCCATTGGGAAAAAGGAGTAACTGTCGCCCTCCAAGTTGAGATTTCCGTGGCCACTCAGATCGCTTACAAGAATCGCTATCCAACACGACAATGTGCTGCAGTCAATTACGTACCCGCATTTATAGCACTTCCAGTTCTTTCGTTTTGTCTTCGTATTAATCTTAAACCGTCCTAGAAGAGTTTTCTTCCTCCAGGACATTCCACGTCACTGGCGAGGCAAGCGGTCACCCGAATCAGGCTGAAGGCCTTTATGATGATGACGATTATGACGGAACATCGGCAATCTTTTTGTCAGTCAACGGTCTAGGTATTTTTGGACCTAAAGAGTGCTCTTTATTCGGTCATCCGCTATGGTCTCTAATGATGCTCCATCGTAAAAAGGTTCCAATTAAGTATGTCAATTTATCGAAGTCGTATGTCCACTCTGAGTGCGTATTTATGGACACTTACCTGGCGCGTTATCTACCTCAAGTCTTTTTCGACAAGGGCTCGGATTCCATCCTACTTTTCAATTGTGATGGACAATATTCTAGAGGAATAACTAGGAGGTTCAGAGAACTTCGGAATGAAGCTTCTTCCAGGTAGGTAGCCGAGCGATATTCAGCATTCGTACAAATGCGTTATTTGGTTCTTCGGCGGAAAATAGGCAGACCATTCTAAACCTAACAAATGCTACGGCTGGTATACACAGTATACACTTCACACCATCAAAGTGTATTATTGTTACAAGATTGGGCCGACAGTGACCCACTTGTTGTTACTTCAGGCAAGCTCCACGAGACTGTCGATTAATTCACCTACCTTGGTAGTTTCACTTCATCAATTTGAAATAGTGTTGACGAGGTGTTCGCAGAAATAACGAATGTACCGAGTGCATTTGCCAGTCTCCGTGGTTCATGGTGTTCCAAAGACGTCCATTTGTTGAGAAAGTAGGAGTTTGCGATGCGTGTGTGCGTTCGGTTTTGTTCTGTAGATCACAGACTTGGCCCATTCGTACAGAAGACGCACACGAATTCGGTATTCAGTTACCGTTGGTTCCGCCAGTTACCTTGAATTAAGCGGATCGACTGTACGAGCAAAACAACAGGTCATCGACACGTATTTCGGAAATGTTCGCGATCAACAACAAAAGTAGGGGAAACGCAGTCTTTGCCAGCTGAGTCACGTACTGTATAGGCCAACGGAATGTCTGTCACCCAGTGCGTTGTTCAATGATGCTGTTGATGGTTGGCGGAAAACCGCGAGCTGATCAGACGATGATGTGGTCACGGACCATGGAAACCATGACCATCCCATGGAACACGGTTGGTACGTGCTGTCTATCCGGTTGGGGAGTTCGAGACCATCGATACCGTTGGTTGGAAACGCCACTCTGATATGCCGGTGTCGCAACCTTTGGGGAGCATGTACCTGCAAGGATGACTTCTTTTCTATCAAGCCCCACAGTTTTTCTTCTCCCTTCTGTTATTCTCTATAGGTTTGCGCTTATTAGTCACTCTATTACGTCACGGAATACTGTCAAGATTAACGATAGCCCGAACCATAACCATGGGAACTGCAAAAGGCTAAGTGATGATGGATCTTCACTACGTCAATTACACACATGACAAAACAATCAGATTGTTGACACTTTTATAGTTCATCGTGATTGTTTCTCAACTTGCTGAAGTTTGATGTGCACATTTGATCACAAGCTATTGACCTGCATGACCTTGTGATTGTTGAATTAGTGGCCAGAATAGCATTGCTTTGTGGCTTTACATCATCTTTGTTCTTTATCTCATCCTCCCAACCCATATTACTCACCGAATCGAAATGGTAAACTCTTTATTGGCAAGCAATCTCCTGTGATATGCAGCTGACACTAATTCATTTGGTTATTACTTATATCAAACGCTCTCACTGATTTCCTCACAAATTGCGATCTTCTGCCCATTATTGTGTTGTTGAATCAACGGTGTTTTCTTGATGACTGTAAAACGGCTTCACTTTTCACAGTTCAAGCAAGTTAGCCAACCTTTAGAGCCATATCGCATTTCCTATTGGCCCACCGAATTATGCAGTTAGCTAATAAGCGGCTCGCTTCTTGTTAACTCGTTTCAACTTCGATTCTTGTTAGAGCAGCTGCTGAATTGTTTCTGGTGCTCCGTTTGTCGTATAGTTTGACCCTGTTCTTGATAGGACTTTTGTGTCATTTTAGACTGCGCTGGTTTCAGTGTTCATTTAAAACCATGCAATACTCAGTCTGGTGATAGTTCCGTAACGTTAAGGGTTCTGCGAGGAATCAAGACTGATAAATAATCTTTCGATTATTTTACTAGGCTTCGCAGTAAACCATTGTCTTTGCCGTCGTCTTCAACTTTTAACACCCAGAAGGGTTGATTGACTAGCTACAGTCGAGCTACTTAGCGTTAACCATTAGTTTCATCGATATCGATTTGTCGCGTGCAACGAGGAGTGGTCCGTCGATTACGTGTTGGTTTTCGGTTCCAAGGTCGTACAGACCAACACAGGTAGATAAACAATTGGGTACGTAGGACAAAACAGTGGGGTTTGTCTAGCCAACAAACAAGCTTCAACTCTGGCAACATGTGTGACATGTTTAAATACTTAAATTATAAGCGCGCGAAGAAAAGATGCAGTAACTCAACAGCCAGATGCACAAGTGATTAAAATTTCCTTGAAGCGAACAGAATACAATTAGTCGATAGTTGATGGACTTACATCTGTAAGCAAAAGTCGAAATTAACGAGTCCAGTGGGGAAGGGGAGAGCATAATGCAAATTTGACGCCAAAGCGGAAGAAAATATAACAATAACAATCAATTTTTCCGCAACAGACAACGCTGGGTTCATTATCACATGAATCTAAACGCACCTGATAAACAATTATTTTATTAACGTATTCGTGAAATTCTAACTACTTGTTCATCTAGCTATTAGTGGTTCACTTCTCTTGTTTTCCTATCTCGATTCTCCAGGCGTTGATAAGTTGAATAGTTAAATAAATGTAACGTATGCACCTAGAACTAAGTGATGCCTACGGATTAGACAAACAGGTCTCAGGCAATCAAATGCCTTTCTGTGACGGAAACGAAAGAGATGCTGTTGTAATATAAATCTCAAGTAACAACTTTTGTGCTCATCAAATTTATGAAGGGATAAAACTGATCCAAAACATAGGTGTAGATGTGTATGAAGATTTCCGATTTCGCACTCTATCAATGTTTCCTGCGGTTGCTGGACTAGTGAGTGGGACTTCATGAACCCAAAATGTAGTCCAGGCTAGGTACATGACAAGACGAACATATATCAGCGACTACACTATAACTGAGAAATACGGGAAGAGCGGCAGCCAGTAGACAATGAAATCAAAAGCACAGTTCGCAGTGAATCCAGTGTCAAACGAGGAAAGGCCGCTACTGGTCGACAAACGAGTAGCTTAACCGTGGTCTGTAATCGTGAAGATCGGTTAGCAATGAATCAGTTTTATGATATTGTCTGTGAAATACCAGTCCACTAAAACGACAAAAACTTTCTGTAAGTTGCTGTTTCAATTCCCATTTCTATAAATTAGTAAGTTTTGTTAAGAAAACGACCTTTTCAAACCGTTAGGACTTTGAAGCGTTAAGATCTGACATGTGGAGACTAGAAAATGACAAAATTTTCAACTATATGGATGCTTACTGTCCTGACTTTAGGTGACAACAAGGAACAGTTTCCATACTTATACACTATTAAAAATGACTCATAAACATTGTTCTGTCCATAGCTTTGAAGGCGAACAACTGTACGCAGCTACTTCGCGGTGTTTGAGTGATAAAGATTTACAGTAGCTCATAACAATAACGGTATCCACTATAATTGTCAGTTTTGACTTCAGTTGCAGTGTACGCTCTTGTCAAGGTTTGGACAGCCCGACAATATCCACATCACATGCGACTTAGTGTGTCGCACGGCAGAAAACCCAAAACCAGTTAGTAGCATTATCACTGTATCGTCACAAGGCTGAGAGAAAGGTAATACAATAATGGCGAACTGTAACCTGGAGACATTTCCAACAAAAATGCTCGCAAGTAAGGTACATCGCGAAGGACATACCAACATATGTGACAGTGAGGATTTAGCACCAACCACATGGAAAGTCCGGTGAACAATGCTACATCTAAGAAACAGCAAAACAGCTGACCAGTACAAGTAATAGTTTGTGGGGAAAATAAAGTACTTACTTGCTAGTAATCCCGGTCTCATAAAATGTATTAAAGATTTGGGTCACCAAATTCTGTTCCAGGTCTCGCACAGCATCTGGAGTCTACCAAAAAGAAATCAGGAAAGATAACTTAAATCAGTGGAAACGTGACTGGCAAGCGCAGTTTACACACAGCACAAAGCAAACTACTCAAATGTGAGAATAACCAACAAGAACAGGTGGCACCGAAGATATTCACACGATGAAGTCAGGTTCAAGTGGTTATGGCAGAAAAAGTGCAAAAAGGAATTATTCCCAGTAATACGAAGTTTATTGGAAACAGGCGGAAAAACCGAAAATTATGGCTGAACGGAAGAACTGTCAACAAATGTGAGTAGTGTCTGAGCTGTCAACAGAAATCTCCGATTGCCTAATAGTAATCAAACATTGCTCGGCTGGTTAAACGAAATTAATGACCTCAACTCCACCTGGCATGTTCTCAAAATGCGGTTATCAGATGAGAGTCACAAGATAACTATGCTGTTTTCACACGAGATTCACCATACTGAATATTATTCGCGAGTATGTCTTACTGGAAGTTCAAGTGATAATTCAATCGTGCCTAATTAGTTACGTAGAGTAGTGGCCAACACACTCTTCTGGATGGAAGTTAAGCTGCCGGTCAGGGCGAAGATTGGTATTACTGATGAGTACAAAAAAAATAAATTTCAGACAGTCGTATGTTTAAAAATAGGTCGACTAAAGAGCCTGTACAAACACAAACGTTACTGGCAAACATTCCATTTATATCGATGAACCCTCTCGACTACTCAATGGAAAAAATGGTAGCACGAAGTTCCCCTGACAACATCTTACGCCATGTTATGATCTTCAGGCATGACAGACACGCACATATAAATTACATTGTAATGAAAGATTATAAAGTAAAGCAATAATGTCCAGTTTGCACGTTCTGACGCCGTCCTTGCGCTCAAATCTACGAACCCAAATTCCAGTTCGAAACGCAGCGGGGATTTCAAGTAAACGCCTCATGCACCTCTACTTAGATCTGTGAGCTTGGCGACCGTTTTCTGCCACAGATTTTCAACTGTTAGTCTTCGCCCGTTAGGCCGATTTCGCTCAGTGACAAACAGTTCGATTTCCCGTTTTGTTGTGATCCAATCGCCACGAGCTTTGATCATATTCCACAGTCACGATTAGATAATCGACTGGGCGTTGGAAAAGTCCTGTCCCCGATTTGGTCTCCAACGACACTTGTCCCTTCTGTAAAGGAATTGTTCCGATTACCATGTGTTCGCTATCAAACCATCAACCACGATGGCCTTCGTCGATCTGAAAACTCATGTCCCCGCTATTCATGATAGTAAGAGGTCCGTACCATCGCCTTTTAGCTTTGCCTGCTCCTGCGCCTGAAGTCTGTGGTCGACCATTGCATTACTTTTACTTGTTATCTGACCACGGACGGGCGCCTGTTGTGCGTTGTGGTTCATGACGTATCATTGCTTCATTTGGAGATGTGCTTCTGATACCCGTTTATGCGCACGATGTTTTGGGTGCTGTCCTTCGTGAGGTAATGAATGTACCTCTCTATCTCAAACAGAATTCCGAGCTCTCTCCTGAATATGAGCTCAAACGGCGAACTCCGCGTCCTGCATTCTTCGTCGTACTGTATCTAGGCAATATTACCAGTGGTCTACTTCCACAGATATTGCCTCTACTATTCAGTAATTCCCTCATTGTAAGACTGAACGGCTCCGTCAACCCGATTGTTTGTGGGTAATAAGAGTGCTAGTGGGCGCTGAAATTCTCAGTTTTTTAACATTTCCCGAAATTTCTGTCCTGAAAATGCGGGCCTTGATCTGTGATGACTCTGTAATACTCGAAAGCAAGCCAGAAAATTGCTCACCAAGACGTGTGCAACCGTTCCGCTCGTCTGATCTGCCGTGAGAATAATTGGCAGACGTCGTGTGAAGTGGTAAACCAGCCCAACAACATAACGATTTTCCCTTCGGCTTGTTATGAGTGAACCGAAAATGTATATGTTTCAAATGTGTTCTGCTTCCTGATATAACGGATAGCATCGGTGTTGTTGGCTCCGATTGGTTCTCGATTCTACTGGCAGTTGGGGCACGTCCAAATGAAATCGGTCATCTTTCTGCATTGCGGGTCAAAATACCCTGTCGTAGCAGATCGAAACCACGATATCGGCCCCATGAGAACACCAACATGTGCCAGAATAATTAGGCACTCCTCTCAAACATAAGCAACAAACGACAGTCGACACGGTGGCAGCTATTCTCTGCATGATTCGCATCAATAACGGGCTAGCCGTTCTCCAAATGTAATCGGTCTCAGAGACAAAACAGCCGTTTTCAACTCCAAGGACGGTCCCTCGGGCTTGGTTTCTACAACTTACTTTGCGTTCTTGGGGATCATTCTGTTGCTTAGCCAGGAATTCGTTGTCAACAAACCAGTAGTCCGTTCACGGCTGTGACTTCAGACAGCAGTTCATTTCCGTGTACTGGTCGCGACAATGCGCCGAATATATCGTTATTTGCGCCATTATCATGTCCGACGGTAAAAATGAACACATGCAGTCGAAGTACCCAGCTCGCCGGTCGTCCGTGTGGATCCTTCGCCGTCTTTAGCTACACGAGAAGTTCGTGACAACATTACAATCGAATATTACTGAACGCCAGCTGATACCACTAACAGTGAACAAACAACACGAATAAAAACCACGTCCGATGGCCTGAACACCGAAACGGAGAAGAGAACGGAAAATACGGACAAAAATTCCAGATGGGCAACGAACTGCGGATTCACATCAAAAACTGATCGTACGACAAGTGCAGATCCGAACCGGAGTCCAAACCGAAGGGTTTGCTCCAAAACAGACCACCTTACCTTGTCGGGTTAACGAACGGCCTCACCACATCACCATAATCACAACTAAATTAACCAACATCGGGATGAACGCTCAACTCAAGTCAAATCGCT
>LUCH01002315.1:60557-76384 GCA_013368495.1 Paragonimus heterotremus
TTGTAAACATGTTTTATTTGACCATTTTATTTATGTATGATCGCCGTGACGAGGCAACTTGTGTTATTGAGATCGGTGTGGACAGCTCGTTCAGAAATGTTGTCCAGATTAGAGTGTTTGGTTTCCACATACCTGTTTCAACTTGAAAGATGTTATATCCATGATGCGAAGGCCGTTTACTTTGAGTCGACTTGAAGCATTCTGATCACACGGGGCTTGGTTAGGTGATTACGATCTATGATAACATGTCGACACATATATGTACTGATCGAGCTGGGTCGAGGATAAAAAGTACCACGCCTATAAATATCATGTTTAATCACAGATTATCACATATTGGACTGCACCGATTGTAGGTGTAAAGGCTTTTGTTGGCGGTTTAGGAATGATGCTCTCATTTCCCCGTGGATACGTCGGACGTGTGTGCCCTTGGCTGATTAGTTCGTCTTGTGTATGGGAAAATGTGTGTGTTTGCCTGTCTGATTTTAGTTGTGTCGAGTTATTTTGGATGCCAATTTTCCCAGTTCGGTTTGTTGAACAACCGCACCTAACTTGGTGTGGGCGAATTACCATGCTAGAACGATGTGCCAGTAATTTGACTACTGAAACCGTTTTGAACAACTTCTCATTTATGCTGCTTGTGGTGAAGTTGCGGAGAATACCGCTAGTAAGTTTAATGCAAAGCTTGTTGGTACGCAGTCGGTTACTTGTAAATCCGTTCGTAGGCTGGTGAGAAAGTTTGTTGCACCGAGCTACGTTCATGGTCTGTGAAGATGTGGTCGACAGCGTACGCTAATAGGTGGCTGTTGCGCTAGCGATTTTCTGGGACATGCAGAAAACAGTCCTCAAAAGAACGTCCGTCTGCTCGCTGAATTATGTAACACTTCGAAGTCCGGATACTCAAACTATACGAGTATCGGCCATCTCGGGAGTCTCGATTAATGAAGCTCCGGTTGTCGAATGCTGACAAAGGCAAATCATTTTACACGTAATAGTTATCGGCAAGGGATATATATATATATATATATATATATATATATATAAAGGGCAATATTTACGGGTGAAGTAATGCTCCGTGTGAGCGGATTGGTGCAAAGACCCAATTTTCGGCTCATCAATAACTCCATAAGTTTGCTGCAAACCGACGTCAACGTAGCGTAAATTCCAGGGTTTTGGATGGATCTGTTGGAAAAAGACGCGGAACAACACGACTCAATAATAAGGTCACAAAACTGAGACACACCAGGCGACGCCTATCGTTTTCGCAGCGCATCTATGAAATGTCACGTCAGAGTGCACAAGTGGCGCGGTAAACCTGAGAACTCAGTGTGACGTGCCTCATATTCTGTCGAAAGATTGTTTATGAACGCAGAGGAAAACTAATCACGATAGCACACAACCCGTTATGGAAACATTGCGGTTTAAGTTTATCCATTTGGACTGATCGGTGTATGTTGCATTTGCAGTCAACGAAATCAACGAGTACGGTCGGTTATACCCTAAAGAATCGATTCTTTTGTCAGTTTGCTAGAACTAACAGCTCGGCCATCAGCTTTCACAGGGTCCTACGTGTTCAACAGACGTATCCCATGCGTTTTGAAGGAATATTAAATAGGAAATGGAAGGCCCACCGAAACTGACAGCAGAGCGAACAACCATAGTCAAAATACTAACCTCATGGCGGATCAATAAGACTCCAAGGTAAACGTTTACTGGTCAGACATCAAGCTAATTCTGCCTTTATTACTAGTACCTTTCCAACGTTAACACATCTGTGACTGCGATTTGAATGCAGCGGCAAAACGGACAGTGGCACTGCAACAATTCATTTACTAGTAAATGATCAGGAATCAACCTGACAGGTGGTGAAAGTGGAAATCTAGAACAAACCTGCGTACATAGAAGCAAACAGAAAGCAAACGTTTATCTCTTGAGTGAGTAAACGATGACAACTAAATGATGGAATGTCAACATAACCGAAGTGGACAACCAGCGATTATTTTTATGCTGCAACCAAGTGGAGATAAATGGCAATCATGTAGTAAACAGTGTGCAACAGCTGTTCCACAAACATCCGATCATAACCGTGAGAAAAAATTGAACTGTTTTCACCCTAACAGATGAGAACCAAACAAACGGCGCCCGCGTATGTTTCCGGAAGTTGTGAGAGAACAATCACTCCGACCAGCGTAAAATAACGGAAGAATGCTTTCCTAAGCTGAAGACTGAAAAGTAAACATACGGACGTATCAAATATTTACCTTACAATAGGTGTAAGTTCATATGATCAAAACACGACGCTGTCGCGTGTGCGACAACAAAATGAAGGGACACAAGTAACAGAAGATAGGAAGAAAACAGTAGAGAAGGGGAAAGTTAGGGGCCGGATAAAAAAAATTGAGAAATCAGAA
Source organism: Paragonimus heterotremus (assembly GCA_013368495.1). Classification (NCBI taxonomy): domain Eukaryota; kingdom Metazoa; phylum Platyhelminthes; class Trematoda; order Plagiorchiida; family Troglotrematidae; genus Paragonimus; species Paragonimus heterotremus. The sequence continues at coordinate 62,969 of LUCH01002315.1, forward strand.
ACCCACAGTGTGCGCGAGTTACGGTGACACTTCGTAGTATTCGACAGTAGTACAAGCTGAAATTGTCTACTGTCTTACGGATGCCATTCACGAAGAATGGAGTGTCTATCAGCCACCACCCTGGAAGTCATCGCAGACTGACCTTATTTCCTGCTCGCGACACAAGTCATATTTAGTATAGTAGTATACAAAACGCCGAAGTAACATTTTCACCTGACCGACATCCATCCCCACATGTGTCCTGTATATTCGTTAAAAGAGTAATCTTCAAAGTTCGAACACATGCAGAAAGGATAACAAGGTTTTGGCAGAAAGGCCGAAAAACCTTACCACTTACATATGCTGCTGTGGTGAAGCGCTTCAAGGTTCTTGCGCGACACTGCACCTCTGATCTCTGTCAGTCGAGTCACGATGCAAGTACAATCTGCGCATGTACGCGAACTGCGCAATTCCAGCCACTAGTCTACTCGGTCTGCAAACCACTCTCAGCTCATGCAGTGTTATAACCACAAAACAAAAATGTAAAGATAAATCAACCTTTTACAACGAAAACCCGATTGTCGGAAGAAACTCTCAGGACTTCGAATCCCTGGGAAATCCACACACCTTCCCAGCAAAGAAACAAAGGAGAATGAACGGATTTATTCGTTCCGTGAAAATTACTGTACAACGGTGCTGTATCTATAGGTTAAAATTACTTTGGGGAGAAAAGGAGTTCTATCGCATTCTGGAGACACATTAAACAATCTCATGGGTCTAAATCAGTATAGTGAGGCTTTGAGGCAATGTATCCCAAATTTGATTTACGGTTAGAATTTTCCCATCTTAACACGCAGCTAAAACATCACTTGACTGAATACTCGACAACAGTCGTCTTCGCAGTATCAGAAAGAAAGATGAAAGATGAAAGAAAACAGCCATAAAACCCATCTGTTCGGTACTGCGGCAGGTGTTCTTACAGACTGCGGCCCAGACATAATCAATGATAGATTTTATCACCACCTTTGATGTTGTTCTCATAGCGTGGATCACGGATGTTATAGTATTAGTTAGAGATTTGAATACATAAATAGACAGGTTAGTTGCTATCAAATGTGAGTTAGATGGCCAGAACTTTCATTGTGTTCCTCGGACAAGCAACAGTAGATACTTGTTGTAGCTTTCTGCGAATAACTGTCTGTTTCAGGCAGGGAAAACTATTGAAAATTCTAGACGCTAGTATTGCAGTTGGAAACTGAGACTGCCGAGTAACTTGTTGGTACAGAAATACTATGAAAATATTAGCTAACCTTGTGTGACTACAGTTCAATCTAGAGGATCTGTCTGAATTCTGACCAAGTACACTTATGTGCAACGTTTCATCATCATTACGATAGGGAGCCAATTTTTATTCAGACACAAATCGACATAACCAATCTAAAAAAGCAACAAGTGCTCCATACCTTTCACAACGCTCTTGTCTCTAATCTGATACATCATCGAACGAACAATAACGAGGCATCCATGTGATGTGTAATTCGCAAGTGTGATTACACCTTGTGTGGTACAACCGTTAGTTCAGCCACCAACCCAAGGATTTCTGCGTTATCAATCCTTCATAAACGCAGCAGGTTGGTCAGATGAAGCAGCAATTCACCACCGCGTACTAATGAAGACTCTTCGATCTCATTCGAGCAACGCGTGACAAGAAGTCAGGTGTAAGTGAGGTAATCTGCGGAACCAATGTCGAGTCAACTTGTGATTTGTGACGATGCACGGGCCGTTGGGAAGGGCACCTCGAACGGTAGCCCAATTGACTGCCTGTGACAGTGTTCACGCCTTCGGCTGTTAACATTTCCCCAGCTTCGAGAGTAGAAGCATCACATCAAACAGTTGCCAGCTTATACATTGAAGGCCGGACTATGACTTCCACCTTGTTGTGGCCGCAAAAGACGCTTGGCCAGAGAATTCGTTTATTGAGCAAACTCCTTCATAGTTCATGTCAAAAAGCAAACCACAAACGTGTACACTCATCTGCACGTCAGACATGCACTCACATACATCGGGTGGTAGTACGTTGTCATTCCCTTTGGTGAAACCTCTGCCATAGTGCGTATACACTATTCCGATAGTCTATTCTTGTTCGTCGTCTTCCTGGCGTTCGGAGCTTGCTCCTTTGTTCCTGAATGCTGCCTGTGGGTAATATACTACTCGTGAGTAGTACACTACTCACAACGAAACTGCCTGTCATACAACAACCTTAACCCAAAACACTTAAACGGAGCATGAACTCGTAAGCTGTGAGCATCTAAACGCACAGTGGGTCGAGGCAAACGAAGCAGTTATCGGTGAAACCTGTCCGTCCGCAAAACATGCCGAAGAATCCCGTCACTGATAATGCGATGTACTCATCGGGCGAGATTGACACCGACAGCCGGACACACATTTTCTGAAAACTTTCTTCGAGCAGTGGTCAAGATTCATAGTCATAAAGAAAACCGCTTGAACGAATGCATAATACATTCCGTTCTTCAAGGATAAAAGGAGAGCATGTCGATGTCAAAGGTAGTGTAAGCTGGCAAATACATATTTTTTTAGTTTTCATCAACCAACTACCCTCGATAATCATTAAGTCATCAGCTCTCTTGTTCGGAGACTTCGGTCATGATGACTTTCTATACTTTCTTTTCATATCAGACTGTCATTTGGCTAACTACTATTGGCCTCCACTCATACACCCCCGTGAGCTTATTCCTTCAGGTTTACACTAGATACTCATTAGGTGAGTAGAACCACAAGTGGTGCTGCGTAAGCTACCTGTAGCGATGACTACGTGCAGACGTGCCTTGGCTTCGGTCACTTTGAAAGGCTAATCCAGAATCAGATGTCGCCGCCTGTAAGTTGCCCACCGCTGCCCGGGCGTCAGCTGCATAAGTTGACCTCACCGTGCGTTCTACCAGGGTTGACATAACACTAAAGGTCAACTGTTTAGTATGAAAAGTACGTATGGGTGCGGGATCCCACAGAAGTAACAACGACACCCTCAACTTCATAGGTAAAATGATTATGTCGAACTGATGAGTCAAATTGTTGTGGATACCTTGAGAAGTCCATCATCATATAAGAACTATATCATCCCATATTTCAAGTTTTGAAGTCTCGTAACTGACTGCACTCTCATACCTCTATATTCACAGCCGATAGGAATGACCTCCTAAAATCCCATCAGAAGTAAAATCGGAGAAAAGTCTGAGCAACTTTCTCGAACCCCAAATGAGAAGCAAAACGGTGACGATAAATTGCCGTAAGTCCTCAACCGGCTCCAGATTTGATGGTAAACTGCTTCCGAGATAGTGACATATATTTCGCCACACCCATTTGTATTAAATAGTACCAACGTGTAACTGTTAATCGAATGACAGGTTCTCTAACGCCCAAGATGGCGACAGCTGCCGCCCTTCAATATAGGGGGCGACGCTCCTGCGGATGGAGATGGGAAAAGATGCAATCAATACGGCCGTAGTTTGAATAAAACCACCCCTGCTTCTGATGTATGTTACTTACGAGTTAACTTTGAACTACGGAATACAAGAGTGGTAAATAGCCACGGCATCATACAAATGAGTCAAGAGTAAACATTACGTAGGTCACCACAGAAAACGGGGACAATGTAAATTAAGTGCCACTGACCTGGAACTTCAAGAGAAATGCGATCAGCTCTTTGACCAGGGCCGAGTCTTCCACTCTCAGAAAGGGCCAGGTGGAATTCAATGGCACCGCGTGCTTCGTGGCGTTTCAGTTACGTGAGCACAAGTAAGACTAAGATTTCAGTTGGCGGTGAAACACCCACAAACTGAAGAAAACTGGGGATGGCGGAAGACATAACCAATGGTGTTGGCGACCGGCCGAAGTATTGACCAAACGTCCTAAACGTCACTACAAGCTGTGAACGAGTTTCTCACTATCTTGGTTGTAACGGCTCATACCAGCTTAATGAGGCCCCGTCCACAAAGTCATGGGATCTTCTCTTCAAAGCCTTTTTTGTGAATAGAATTGTACTTGTTTCCAGGTGAAATATTACAGAAAGTATCAAGATGTTCGATCGCTCACAGTGACCTACCTATAAATTTACATACTTAACATCTGGAGACCACAAGTAAAGACAAACGTTCCACAATATGAGAAGATGTGTACGGTGAAAAATGAAAAAAAATGTGAAGAGACAAAAAGGAAAAACTGACATGATGTACACACAGACTCGTAACAAAAACACCATTACCTTCCATTCCTCGCCATATCATATAGTGTCCTTAACCGAAGACGTTCGTCGTCTTTCGGATCCCAGTGAGGAGGCCGGCAGTGCCCTAATAAAGCAAGTTTCAAAGTGAATGCCTTAATACCCCGAACATAAGCCATGCGCTGATCACCAGGCTGCCGATTCTAGCCCGACCCCCACTTGCAAACAAGGCACGATGTAGCAATCGGTGAGTTGGTATTTGTAAAATGTCGCCAAGCCAAAGAAGCCTGTGAGACAAGATTACCATACTCAAGGGTCGACAAAGCACGTCTGTTCTGAAGACACGTCGGCGAACTTTGTCTCTATTGACACGGTGATCCCATCATACGTCGCCAATGTTTCGAGGATACAGATTACCGAAAAAAGATACTCTATGAACATCCTCCGCCCGAATGGACCAGGTTTTGCAGCCGTAAAATAGGACTATCCTTACAGTGACATGGCACACCTGGCCTTTCGCAGAAAGACTGAGATCATGCCGACGTCACAGATGGCGTAAGTTGGCAAACGCCAACTCACTAGAAATTCCACCAACACTTGTGTAGCTTACAAGGTAAGTGAACTCGACAATGCCCACCTGTTTACCAGGCGCGGGGTCCTGTCAATCTTGCAAGGACCATACCAAACTGACGAACTAAAGCCAGCAGTATATCTAAGATATTCCTAGTTCCATGTGGACCCTCACAGACTATAGCGATGTGGTCGGCGTATTCTATATGTCCAAATCGAGTGCCTGAAAGCAGCCCAACGCAGTCTGTCACGGCACACTCTATGATCTCGATCAACGCAAAGTTGAATGAGTAAAGGGAGACTTGACAACACTGTCGTAGGCCGACTGAGGTGTTAGAGGTCGGAAATATGCTGCCATAAGCGCTAACCTGGTCCGAGACCCGACGGTAATTTGCTTTCTGGATATTCACGTACTTCTCGGGCACACACTATTTCGATAGACACTCCCAGAGCGCAGCCTTGTCAACAGAACTGAGCCCTTCCCCTCCCAAGGTGTCCAAAAATGCAATTTTTTGTTTCTATATGAATGACGGAGTTCAAGCATTTGATAGCGTTAAGATGCGGTCAATACAATCAAAGCCATGGCGAGAAACAAGTCTGCTCCTCCTTGACATATTCTTCGCGTGTTTCAGTTGGCCTATAAAGTAAAATGGTTGCAAACAACTTGAGCACAACAGAAATCGGGCTAATTCCTGTGGTGTGCATACGAATCGCGCAAACCTCTGCTGAAAATGGACATGATATTAGCAAAACTCTAGACCTGTGGAACTGCTTCATCAATCCAGAGATTCCGGGACAGAGTCGTCAGCACTTTAACTAAAGCTGGACCTCTATCTAAATACACCGGAGCTTCCGAAAGCTCCAGAAGCAGTGGCTTGTTGCAGCTGGGTAGCGCGTTGTGTCCACCAGGCCCCACGATCCTCTCGTAGTTGCTTCCGGAGTTTCATGCGAGTATCCTTGCGGGCTGAGTCACACTCGTTTCTGGAGTGAATATTCCGGCGAGCATCAAGAAGTTCCAGTGAACACAGAGCTCAAGCAGTCGGCAGCCGAACGAGCAGTAGTACCACAGGGAACAGTACCGTAATTATGCACTTCATATTGTACATGTACCCAATGTGCTTCAATGTGGTCTGGAGTAATGTCACTCACGAGAGGACGATAACTTCTGATACTTCCTGGTCGTTTATGCCGCGGAATGGGGTTGATTTGAAGAACCTTACCCCGAGTCTCTGAATCAAAAGTCTGACCTATAGGACAACGGGATATAGGATTTTCTTGGGGGACCCCACCCAGAGCGAATGATTCAAGAGTCTGACTCACTTGGCAATAAGAGGCTTTCCTAGCCCGAGGGCGCAGTGAATAAGACATTGATGTTTCATTCTGAACACTGCTGCGTGCAGTGGATGCACTCGAAGCAACATCGGGTTTTTCCGATATATCGGATGTTTTTCGACTGTATTGTATGATGCGCCGACGGTCATGATCAACCGTTGAGCGATCGGAGTGCTCACTGTTTGAGGGTACCCTTTCTAACCCTCTTCTTCCTAATACGGAAGACACCAATAAGGCAACTATAAAAATAGTTCTGATGTATGCCCATAGGATCGTGTCTCACTACCTGAGCACTCCTACGCGGTCAGAAGTGCGACATACAATCCTGTGAGTGTAACTGCTTTTCGGCTGACTGCTCCCCTCTGGCCTGTCTGACAAGGTTGCACCTGGAAGGACCAGAGGCCTAGACAACATAGCCCACCGGATCAAAACAGTACACAAGCCCGACCACCTCGCCAAGGTAGCAGCATACGCTGCTTTCGATTTAGTTGCAGGTAACGTGCTCTGGAGCCGCCTTCTCCACAAGGGAGTACCAGAGAAATACGTCAATCTGTTGAGATCACTGTATGCTCACTCTGCAAGCAGGGTGAAAGTTTGAGGACAACTGCTTCGGGCGTCCATCACTTCTGGTGGTGTTCGTCAGGGGTTTCGGATTTTTCCCTTCCTGTTCAATTTTGTCATGGACGACATTCTGGAGGGTGCCCTTCGGGAATTCAGTGGGCTTGATGTTGAGCTTCTTCCTGGCACTAGATTGACCGATCTGGAGTACGCGGACGACAGTGGATTACTTAACCCTTCTGCCGAAAACATGCAGACCATGCTGAACAAGGTGAGTGACCGGGCTGGTTTGTATGGAATGCGCTTCGCACCTTCAAAGTGCAAGGTGCTTCTTCAAGACTGGGGCATTTCAACTCCTACTTTCTTCATTGAAGGTAATCCGCTTGAGACTGTGAACAGTTTCACATACTTGGGTAGCACCATCTCGTCGGCCCGTAATACTGCTGTCGATATATCAGCTAGGATTATGAAGGCACGAGTTGCCTTTGCCAAACTGCATCATCCGTGGCGTCGAAAAGACGTCCGGTTGTCGCTGAAATGAAGAGTATATAATGCCTGTGTGCGTTCCACTTCGCTTTATGGTTCGGAAACATGGCCTGTTCACAAAGAAGATATCAACAGGCTTTCTGTGTTTGACCATCGTTGTCTCCGCCAATTGGCCCATATTAAGTGGACTGATTGCGTGAGCAATGTGGCCGTTCGCCGGCGCGTATTCTGGAATGCTCGGGATGCGCGATCAATTGGTCAATCAATCACGGCACACAGCTTGCGATGGTTAGGTCACCTACTCCGTAAGCCATCTGATCGTTTACCGTTCCGGGCATTATATACTGAGGACGCCGACAGTTGGGTAGAACCGCGTGGTGGTCAAGCAACAACGTGGTCACGAAATATAAAGACCCTGACTGCTCCATTGAGCAGAGTTGGTAAGTGTCGGCTGTCTGGATGGGGTCCTCGTGATCACTCAAACCGATGGTTAGAGACGCTATTCGAGATGGCGATGTGTTGCAGTCAATGGCATACCTGTATCCATACCATTTCTAGTTCTTCCGCTTAGTCTTCTTTTATTAATTTTCAACCTTCTTAGTAACGTTTTCATCTAGGATATTCCACGTCACTGTTGAGGTGAGCGGCTGCCCGAGCCACAGTATCGTCTAGTCAGGCTCATGGCTGTTATGACGATGATTATGATGATGAATGTCGCCTGACGAGTGAAGATCTGGGCGAGGAGCAAGCGCACTCTGGCAAGCCTAGAGCGCCCATGGTCATGCTAGTTCAGATGCGTCAGTTTGTGACTGATTAAGTGGCCTCCCACCAAAGCGCAGAGCAAACTTTACAGATAGCAGGGAACAGTCGCAATTTACGCAGTTGTTCAGGAGTGATTACAGTCTTGAAAACAGCCATGCCACTGACAACTGACGGCCATGTGGTCAATGTGGCCACAAGTGACTCAGTGATGGAGGTTACCAAGTGATGAACTAACATCTAAAACGTCGAAAATCGGTACTTGCCGGAAACAGACCGTCGTTAGCACTGAGCTGCAACAAGCATCCACCGTCATCCCTTCAACGAGTATCGTAAGAGTGTGGGCCACCTCAGCCAAGCTCCTCAGCAATTAGCCTGCCTACTTGAGCGATCAAGTCTCCAGCCAGTAGTACAATATCTATGCGCCGCGCCGTATTCAGAAAGTTAGTGAGCTGGTGAAAAAAATCAGTGTTGACTGTTGACGATCTGTGGGGACACGTAGCAAAAACAAATAGACAGTGTTTGTGGTCGACATCTCTCGATTCTCTAACCATACCTTCGAGTATGAGAGCGCAAAGAGGGCTGCTGATAGGTATCTAGTTAAGCAGCGCCTTCTCAGCGTATGCTGATAAGGCAATTCTATCACTGGTTTTGGCCAGCGGTTTGAGCCTTGCAGTCTTTAGACAAGCGCACGTTGTACCCGTATGATGAAGCAGCTGACGAGAATTAGAGTTGTAAAACTACGCCGGAATCCTAAAGCCTCGTTCCAGCAAGACAACATATCGATAACAAGGGTCCCCAAGGTAAGTATACGAGCTGCCTGTTGACTAATTTCTCTAAGTGTTCGAATATTAAAGACGGCAAGCTTGGGTGGTGTTTAATGGGCGAAGTGGTTTGTGTCCTTCACTTGAATAAATCTTGATTTTTGGTACACCATAATTCTGGCTGCGACTTTCGTTGTGAGCAGCAAATGAGGCAAATTTCTGATGTATCTGAAAACGGCATTAGCGTCTCCAAGTTGAGTTGTCTAACACAAAGTTAAGTGAGACAAGTTCGTATGGTTTAGTAAAATGTGACATGACAGCAAAGTCAGCTGCCGACAAATCGACCAGAGTTATCAGGAAGACAAAATTCACAATTAATATACCTAGCTGTTGTTAGCTGAAGGAGTCATGATACTATAAGAGACAGTGTTACACCCATGCACAACATACCGAACGTATCAAATGTGGACATGTTTAGTGAAGGGACTACAAAAACCGAGGATATTTTGTGGTAGGCGCTGAAATCCTGTAGCTCAGGTAGTTTACCTACGTTCATCTGTGTCTGACGACAAAGTGGCGTTTCATCGAAAGGCAGGATGTCTTCGACACGGAAGTAAACAACGGAGGTCCAGGCAGATACCAAATGTAGAATTGGTCATTCAAGCTAACAGAATTGATCAGAGTTGACCTGTTGATAAGAGTCATCCGGTGGTGCATTGGTATTTACAGCGCTGGAAACGACTACTTATTGAGAACAGACTAGTATCAGAAAAATTTTTTCATTTTATGATCAAGTAATATCACAAAAATACCGACAGGTTAAACCACAACAGTCAACAATTGGCCGGTCTAGTTGATTGCTTCAGCCCACAGCGGATATTACCGGGGCCATATGATAGGTACTACGCAGAAAGCTGATGAGTTGTGATGGAATTCACTGCAGTTGTACCCCGGCCACACTCAGTGGGAATATACATTACAATAACAAACGGACACTGTTTATCGACGATGTATCCATGTTTTACCGGACGTGAACAGAGCACGACGTGATAAGCCAAAGGTTAGCATACGTAGGACGCGTCCAAACAAACAAAACATTAAAATGACGATGCTGACAAGTCTGTACACTCAGAAGACGACGGTGAACTACACCACTGCTGAGGTGTTCAATCAGACGCGGCCGGTGCCTTCGATGTAACGGTGATATGAGAGACATCCTCTGAAATTTTTCCCCGTATGTTGGTCAGGTGTTGCAACCGTATGAGATTTGCTTACCTAGCTACACCCTGCAATTAGTCATCCAAAAATGCTAAGATTACTCCGGTGCTACTAGTAATATAAGCTAACAAACTCGATTTAGGCGTTAGCAACAAAATCTCCGATTTTATCACACGAAAGACTGTTCAGCACACATCCAACCGACCGAAGCAGGCTACAAGTCGTAACGAGAACACCATCTGGTCGGCACCTTACAGCCGAACATGAGTCTTTTCGAAGTCCATGGATTCTGCTAATACAAGATCTACAGTTGACAGTTTAATACAGCCTAGAGTCCTTGTAGAGTCAGACTCGAGAAATGGTTGGGAAATTAGCGGGGCGGTCTGTGATAGTCAGAGATCCTCAACGCACATCTGAGAGGGAAAATCCCCAATGAAGAGAAATTGCTAAGAGGAATGCTTCAGATTAATCGGAAGTATAATCATAATTTTCAGGTTGGGAATTGGTGCAACACTGAAGTGCACCACCAACAATTCAACTATATCTCTACTCGGGGGATTAAAATTCAGTCGTTAGTGCAACCAGAGTAACTGTTACATCTACCGTAATTCGGCTTCAATAATGACGTGAAGGCCAATCAGCTTCGTAACAAGCATGATACAACAAACGCACTATATGATCAGCATTCTGACAGCCAGCTCATGAGAAATGATAGAAAATATGAAGTCCGTCAATACAACGCTGTACTTCAAAATTCTGATATTAAGTAGCACGCACTATTTCAAAATGCAAAAGGGAATTCGGAACTAACTGGCCGGATTGGCGGATCAAAATCAGTGAATCAGGAAGAACGCTAGATGGGTTTGTGCAGATCACGGAAAAATCCACAACCTGGACCCATTTCAGCAGTCACTAAGCGGATTTTTAAATTGTCAACGCGCTTGTTCACTCAAGTCTGCCAACATGTAGGTTCTTTTCGTCGTTGGGTTGTAACCTCCACCAACTTGAGAAAACAAGTCTAAGCTAGATACAACGCGTGATCGCCTACTTTTCAGGTAACACAGTTTTGCTGTCCGACTTGGAAATCTCTTTTGGAGGAAGTTGTGGTGGCAGTCAGTCTCCGGACGTTCAAACAGCGTCTGGACTACGGGTTTTTCCCCATGATGTTCACTAGGGACAGAGTACTTCTATTAGAATATACAGCCCTTGGCGCGTATGCAGATGTGGATGCTATTCCCAGTAAGCAGATGTGCATTACGGATCTGGTTGTCCTCTGATGCGTGTATTTTACCCGATACCGTCCCATCAAGTCCGGCTACTTCTAACTGACTAACCACTGAAGTTACAATCGTTCACAACCTTTTACTAACGATAACACCCATTCACTTTGTTCCCGTTTTTGTTACTGTTACTCTTCTTCCAACCCCATTGGGGGCTTATGTGGATTTATATTAACATTACCTTACCACGCATTAACACGGTGCTTACCGGCTACAAAACCTGAGTGCCGATTGCTATATTCCATATGCGGCCATGTAACACGTTTATCCTTTCATCGGTTCACGCGACTAACGTGGCAAACCAACGTCCGTTCAGAAACAGATGTCAAAAGGCTGGAAACCACCGAAAAGCACAAACCGATAGCAAAATAGCTTGGGATGCGGCACCCTTACAAATACCACACTCTCTTTCCCACAAAAAACCAGTGAAATCAGTGAACTTTCAATCTGACGGTACTATTTCTGTGGGTTCAGCGTACGCTTTTGAAGTACGATACTTCTTTCCATAAGTTACAGGTTGCATCTGTTTTTATGTCGGGTTTATCGTTTCCGGCCCCACACTTACAAATCTGAGACAGGGAACATCCACAAGCCCTCACCCTTACTTCCGTCGCCAGCCTATCAAACAACGTCCAGAAACGCTTTTAAACCCCTCGGAACTGAGAGGTTGCATTGGGGGAATATGCAACTAGTCCATTCTAGTTAGTAAAAACCACAGCAGACTTACCGTGCAAATTTTCCGTGCTACGTTGGGAAGTAGCTTGAAAACAAATAATAGCTTGGGAATAGACGCCCTTCCTGCATTCAGCCAGTCCCTGGGTAGAGGGAGGGTACGAAGATAACCATCCAGCGTATGACGCATCTTGGCCCTTATAAAGAACTAATAAAGCAACAACAGAAAATAATTACCTCATCTTGTCAATCAACTTGAAGACTCGAATGTAATTCGGGTCTAAACCACTACCAACTGAGAATACCTGTGGAAATCTGAGAAACCACGTAACTTACGACAACAAAGTGTGACACAATGAACAGGTAGTACAAAAGCTTCAGATTGATATAGTCATTCATACTTAACATGTCATCCATCTTTAACTTCTCATCCCTTATGTAGTGAACAATTTCTTCAAGTTTCATAGGATGGAACATCAGGTACACGATCTGCCGTTGGCAGTCATAATACCCATCAATGTAGGTCTGCACAAATCACAATGACGAAAACGAAACTAACTCCAGGTGAAACCTGTAGATTTATAGCTTAATAAGATGGCCTACTTGGGATAAGAACTCCTCCACAGGATAACCTTCGACGTTATGACACTGGCGATTGCCAAAAATGGTGTCACATTCCCCAATTAATGAAATAACTGTTATTTTTCGCCCTTTTAAAGGAAGTACCCTGTGAATATTTATGCGGCATGAACTGAAATTACTTGAAGTCGAAGCGTGGAGGGACCGTGAAACAACCATCACAATAATGTTGGCCTGACAGCATCCCCAGGTTCGCACCATATACCGCACACTTGAAGGCCGCTTACAACGATTGGTTCAGCTATTCAGCGATTGAGCGATTGGTTCACGGGTTCGATTTTCAGCGATTTCAGCGATTTGTTCACGGGTTCGAGGTTGGAGGCCCAAGTCACCCGGATTCAGTCCGTTTCGATGTCAGCGGTTTTATGTTGACCTGAGAGGCAGTCATTGAAAACAGGGTGTAGCACCGTTTAATGGTTTGCAGTTCAGTTCAGTTCAGTTCAGTTCAGTTTCCAGGACTGAGCGGCTTCAGCCAGAAATTGTCCAGTTTCTTGAACCAGTGAGCTTCTGAGGGCGCCCAGTGCTGCGACAATAATGAGAAGAAATTCTTCACTTCTGTGAGTTAGTATGATAACTCAGTTATGCAGATATATAATGTCCACGGTCCATAGTTATATTAAAGTTAATTTTTGTACGTTTTCCAATATACTGTTGTGTTAAATTCTTCCGTAAAGTTGATTGAAAGCGTCACCTTCATTTTGTGAATTTTGTCGGCAAAATGTTGGAACTTGTTCAACAGATTAATACCCAGTCTTTATTCACGTACCGAAAAACGATCGACAATGAAAAACAGGGATTCAGCGCGTTAACCCCCGTGTATTCCTATCGGTCCTGGAAAGTAGATTCCACAAAGACAGCACGTCAAACCAGTGATGACCGGAGCGACTACTGATTGCAGCCCCAGGACGAATATTACAGAAGG